>JH792506.1:246739-269667 GCA_000291705.1 Sphaerulina populicola P02.02b
CAGAAACAGACCGATATATAGCAAATACGGAAACCGACCGATTTACGACACTAAACGAAGAAAAACAAGAAAAAATAGAGTTACGTAGTAATACGAATTACGGATAGCTAAATCAATCGGACATAAGCGAGAGACAATAGCGACGACGATAACAATCTATATCTACGTAAAGAGACAATCGATACTAATACTCGAATAGTATATACTCCTATTACGACTACGCTTATTACGCTTATTACGCCTATTACGCTTATTACGATTATCAATTACTTCCTTATATACTTTACTATCGATAGCTCTATTACTATATCTAACAATATACGATCGCTACTACTTACTCGTCTTAATAGACTACTACAGTAGACACTCTAGCGCTCGCGTATTGTTAACAAAATCATCCTTAGTAGTTATAGTACTACTGTCTCGACCGGCAAATTTATACCTATCAAGCGAACAGAAGTTATCGTTATACTAGCTACCGACAACACTCTAGTAGTAACGATACCCGCCGAGAGTAACGAAGCCTACGAATAGCGGCTCGAGAGCTAGAGCGAGAAACAACTCGGCGCTTATACGCTAGTAAAGGAATACTATAGTCTAATCGCTCGATTACTTCTCGAAACAGCCGAAGCAATTTACGAACCTATTCTTACTACTATCGATATACGTTTACGACCCGAATTCGAGATTGCCGGCTTAGGCCGCTACTAAGAACTATGTTACAGCTTTACGACACTCTTACTCGCTAGCTGTACTAACATTTCCGACTATAGCGCTAAGTTCACCGAACTTTACGATAGAATAGTCGCTATTTACGATCGACTAGTACTACTAGAGTTATACCTAGTACAGGCTTACCTTAGCGGACTAAGTAACGCGTTCAAAGAATTCATTACTGCCTTCAACCTATAGTACTCACTAGTTCCGATAGTTATTAATAGTATACCGTAGGCAGCAGTCAGCCTAGCAGTCGTACGAAGAAAGGTAGAAGAATACGCTAGTCGGATTCAGAGCGATAGTAATATAGCGCTCTATAACTAATAGCGACGAACCTTCGATTACCCTATCTACAAACACTATAGCAAACGATATAAGGGTACATACTAGACCGTAGACGCTAGCAAGGTACCTTAGGGGTAGATCGATCGAAACAATAACACCGCTACCGCCGCTACCACTTCGGACAAAAAGCGAAAAACTACCGACGACGCTGTCTTCGGAGATAAGGTAGTAGCTACGAAGAGCGAGGAACGTTACAACGTATTACTAATAGGTAAAGCAATATACTTTACTTCCTACGACGACACTCGCGAATATATAGCTATTCACCGAGGCATTAACCTCTACGACTGCTTTATTCTCGATAGTAGAGCGACTAGATCACTCGTCGGCCGCAAGGATCTATTTATCGGCGGAACCTACGATACTATCGATTCTGTAGTAGAGTCGAATAGTATTAGCGGCGCGAAGCTTAGACTAGTAGGCTAGGGCACGTTACGAATTCGATACCGAAATAGACGGTAGATTCAAATACCTAATACGTAGTATTTACTAAGCGTAGGTATCAACCTACTATCGCTCAACGCTATATAGCTATACATCTAGAGTATTTCTAAGACTAGCGACGGCCTTACCTTTACGCAAGGAGGTAACGAATTTACCGCGACTATTACTAGCGGGCTATTAATACTAGACATGCATCAAGAATGACTATCTTAACTACTAGTTACCGGTTTCTACGGAGCTGCCTACTCCGTAGATAAGTTACTCCGACTATAGTACGAGCGAATAGTATACCTTAGCGAGCGCGGCCTAATCAAGCTCCGAACTATAGCTACTAGAATAGAGACAATACGTAACGATAGTTATTGCATTTGTGAAAGCTACGTACTCGGCCGACAGTTATCGAAACTATACAACTATTACCTTCCGCGCGGACGTCACAAAATGGACGTTATCTATACCGACGTAGTATACGCTCTAATCGAGTTATTCGATAGATACAAATACTTTGTTAGTATTATTAATGACTAGAGCTAATAGGGAGTTACTAAACCAATTCAACGACGTTCCGACGCGCTAGTCACTATTCAAGAATTCATTACTACAAACAGTACCCCCGAATGCTTTACGACCCTCCTTATCTAAGATAGGGGGGGTAAGAATATAAGCGACAGTTACGTTAGATAGCTACGAAATAGGGGGATCACACTATACCTATCTAGTACCGAACAATACTAGCAGAATAGTGTCGCCGAGGTATACAACAAAGTAATAGAACAGAAAACACAATCTACTATAATCAATTTACCTCTTAACCTACGTTACTAGTCGTTAGTAGTCGAATATAGAATTACGTACCTACGGAACCGATTACTATGTCGCAGGCTAATAGTTACTCTATACGAGGCATAGACAGGCAACAAACCGTACCTCGCCAACGTACGAATTATCGGCTACAAAGCCTATATCTACAAATTGACTGCCGATATAAACAAGTTAATTAGTACTAAGGCTAGAATCGAACAGTTACTAGGGTTTAAAGGTAACGGGCACTACCTCGTTACTTCCGAGAACCCTAGGCGTCTACAATAGCGCTTCGACGTAGACTTCGATAAACTATACCCTAACTGTACTAGCGTTACTACGAGCGATAGTAACGACGTAGATAATATAGTAGTAGAGCTAGGGGGAGACAAAGAAACAGCAGCTTAACAACTAATCACTTCCGCTAATACCCCGGCCAAATCCGGGGGGTCACTAGAAAAAGCGGGTCTATCTACAAAGCGACTAGCAATAGGTTACCTACTATTATCAAAAAGAACTCGCCCTATAACGAGCGACAGTTACTATAGCTACGAGTTACTATAGATAGGCTACGAGTCTACGAACTACGAGTCTACGAACTACGAGTTACGAGACTACGAGTTACTATAGTTAGGCTACGAGCAATTACTACTATCTACTCCTCCGGGTTACGTATCAAACATACGGCCTAAAACAATCGGTATTAACGTACCTATAGCCGAACTTATCCAAGAAGGCAAACGATAGCGTAAACCGAGATATCTCTACTAGTAATACGAGAGTAACGCTACTAACGATACCGCCTAATTCAACCTACTACTTCTTATACTTATAAGCTATTCACTAGCCTTAGAACTATACGAGCCGTCTATATACGACGACGCTAAGCTCTATAGTAGCAGATAGAGTAACTAGAAGCCCACACTAGACGACGAACACTATTCACTATAGCGCAACGCAGTATAGCGAGTAATCAAACGATCAGAAGCTAATAGCAAGATCCTTAAAGGCAGGTAGGTATTCAAAATCAAACGGATTGGTAACAAAGTAAAGTATAAGTGCCGCTAGGTAGTAAAAGGGTTTATACAAGATAGTAAATACCTCGAAACCTATATATTAGTCGTAAAGCCTATAAGCTACAAGGCACTATTCGCTATCGCTGTAGCTAGAGACTACGAAATCGAACAGATAGACGTAAAGATAGCGTTTCTTTACGGTACCCTCGATAGTAAAGAGCCTATCTATATAGAACAACCGGACGGATTTACGGACGGAACCAATAACGTATGCTTACTCCTCAAAGCGCTATATAGATTAAGACAGTCACCTCGCATATAGTACGCTATATTAACTACGTATCTAGAAGCGGCCGGGTTTACTATACTAGACGCCGATATAAGCGTGTTCGTAAAAGGCGAGATATTTATCGTAGTCTACGTAGATGACTTGCTTATCGTAGGTCTATACGTTACGGAGATCAATAGCGTAAAGAAACACCTTAGCGACCGATTCGAGATAAGTAACTTAGGGCCGTACTATTACTATCTAGGCATAATCATTAGAAGGAACCGATCTATACGTACTATTTACCTAAGTTAGAGTAACTATATCGAGCAATTCTTGAAGAAATACGATATATAGAACAACGTAAAGGTTAAAGCTATTCTACTCGATCTAAGTCGAAAACTAACCCCTACGCCGAACGGCTATCAAGCTGCCGACGCGTTTCGTACCAAATACTAGAGCGCGGTAGGCTTACTTATATATACGATACTAGGCACGCGCCTAGACATTGCCTACGTAGTATTAGTAGTAAGTCGATTCGCTAGTAACCCTACAAACGAGTACTACGTAGTAGTAACGGACATCTTCCGTTACCTCCGCGGTACTATCTATTACGAGCTTACCTTTACCGGCGAACTTACTAACCTTTACGGCTATACCGACTCCGATTAGGCCGGCGACACCGATACGAGACGATCAACCGCCGGTTATACGTTCAACCTAGGTAGCGGCGCTATTACGTAGAGCTCGAAACGATAGCCTATAGTAGCACTTTCTACCTACGAAGCCGAACTAATAGGCTAGACCTAAGTATATAAAGAGGCGATTTGGTTAAGACGGCTATTAGAACAGTTAGGTAAAGGGTAGGCATAGGCAATAGTAATCTTCGGTAATAATATCGGGGCAATCGTACTCGCGAAGAACCTATAGGCATATTACTCGCGAACGAAACACATCGCTATTCAAGAGCGCTAGCAATACAAGAAGATAGACAGTAAAGAGGTAGATATTCAATAGACGCCGACGAACCGTATAGTCGCAGACGGGCTTACGAAGCCACTACTACGACTAGTATTCGTAGAGTTCAGAAAGGCTCTTAGGGTACACGAGGGCGGGTAGTAGTAACAACCGTACGACGGTAGTAACGGCCGTACGATAGTAGTAACGAGTCGATTATATAACTGCGCAACCGTACGACCTTCACGATCGTAGTAAAGAGTCGATTGCAGTAATAAAAAACAATACCTATAACAACTAATACCCTTTTCGAGCGCTCTTATTGGCCGGAATAGATTGATGCCTTAGTACTAAGGTAGGGGGATGTTAATAGAACTACAGAACTTAGGTATGTTAGGTAACCTATATTAGCTAACCTATATACGTAAGACATGTTAGATACCCTAGGCATACTAGGCACATTAGGCATATTATATAACCTAGGCATATTAGGTATCTAACCTAGAGTATATTAGTATATATAACTCAAGTAACTTCTAAACTACGTAATACATAACTTATGAGATCTGTTTAATACAAACAGACATATACATAAGTTAGTATACATATATATATATCTACTAGACAGACACTTAATCAAAAAACCATGCAACTTATTCATTCACTTCAACAGCATAGAGGTAGGTAATACCAAACGGCTGAGTCAGCTTGTAGATAACCCTAACCGTTAACGTGTATATATCTACCAATAAATAAAATCACTCTGTCAATCACAATCATACAATACATTCACATCTCACACCTCAGCAACCTCAGCGACCTCACACGAACCGCGTACAAAGGAGAATAGTCTTGTGACCCAGAGCTTCCCAACTGTCTGATCCTATTCCATACCACCAAAACTCCAGCCGCGTTCTGAACGTACACCCAAAAACTCGTACAGATCTAAGCAAATGTCCAGTCTCAGCACTACAAGAAACATATCTTCTCCCTCTCCCTCTCCCTCTCTCGATTGTCAAACGTACAACCCACCCAAAACATGTACGCATTTCCCGTCTCAGCACTAAAAAAAAGGTTTCATTAGCAAACACGAAAAAGCTTCGGAGGACAAAAGAGTAAGTAAGTGAGGTGGGCGGGCCATACACTTGTGTCGCAAGGGCACTATAAATCGAAAGTTAGCAACCTGTCTTTTTGTTTGGAACAGCATTCATGGTATTGAACAATACAAAAAGAACTTACATCGTTACATCCTGAAGTCTGACTATAATCGCATCCATCGTAGGAGCCACACATGCCTGGGGCTGCGAATGCGTAACAACAGCTACTAGTGGTTCTTTCCAGTAGAAAGCCTGGCGCAGAAACTGCGAGGTGGACGAGAGATAGGATGATGAGAGCGGAGAGGCGCATGTTGTTGTTGCTGTTGTTGTTGCTGTTGTTGTTGTTTGTTGGTGGTTCGGTGAGAGAGAGGGAGAGGTATACCTATTGAAATTGATGTGATTGAATAGGAAGAGAAGTCGGGAGAATTGGACAGACGTTGGATTTATTACTCTAGCATCCAGTGCTCCCCCCTTGGAGCAGGGTATAGTACAGGCTGTATGTACAGGTATTCTCGTGTGTTGGTCTGGAGCAGGGTATAGTACAGCCTATACAGCTATTCTTGTGTGTCTATACCTACCTGAGGTATACTTGGAGACTTGGAGTTGGTTGTATGTGATTAGAGTTTATGCCTCATCAAATGTACGCAAGGTACCTCCTAGGGTCTAGGACCTCCTGGAGGTACATGTAGCTTCTAGAAGTCTTCTAAACCCGCTTTTAGCTCTCCTTTCTCTCTCTCTCTTTCTTTCCCTCTCTTCCTAACGATTGCCCAAACGACCGTATACCCGCACCCAAACATTCACATGATGCAAGTTCGCGTTTCCTAGTCTCAGCACTAGAAGAAACAAAAAAGCCCCCCGATAGATCTCATTAGTCAACGAAACTTTCGGGAGGAGGAGGAGGAGGAGAAGGCCCGTAGGAGGCAAGGGAAGAAGACCATACACTCGAGTCACAAGGGCACTATAATCGAAAGAGAGAAACCGAAAAAAAAGGCCAAATGAATTAGCACAAAAACATCCAACCAGCGAAAAAAAAAACACCCCTCTCTCTCCGTGTTTGATTGGAATGGACTTACTTCACTACATCCCGTAGTACGAGATTCATCGCACCAGGCATTCCTTCCACTGCCACATTTGCCTGGTTTTGCATAGCGGTAACAACAGCTACTGCTGCTTACTCGTCCAATATAGGGCGAAGAGACGGCGAGTTGGACGAGGGCGAGCGTAAGGAGGGCCGAGAAGCGCATGTTGTCGTCGGTAAGCCTTTTTCTCTTTCTCTTTCTTTCTCAAATAAATAATATGGATGGATGATTCTGGAGGGGTATTGATTGATTGATTGATTGATTGATAAATAAATGAATGAATGAATGAATAGGAATGGGAAAGAGAAGAAGAGAGTAGAAATAGACAGGAACTTGTCCTTTTCTCTTTTCTCTTTTCTCTTGAATCATACTACCTCCTAAGGTACGTATCATCCATCCATCACCTAGAGTAAGAGTAGCGCGTCGCCGCTATGCAACTAATTCTATATAGTGTGTACAATACATAGGTAGGCGCAATACTTGTCTAGGAAGCCATCTTACAGATCCTTGTTTGTACGAACATAGCGCGCTTCGAATCTCGAACAGTGACACCGCATCTCGCATCTGTAGAAGTTTTTTTTTTTTTTTTTTTTTTCTCTATTTAGAAGAGCTGGTCAGTATACCGTATCCGAGCATGATACACGGAGTTTTTTTGTTCTAGACTTGCGTGCGCGCGCGCAGCGTAAGCATAGCACACTAATACAGTGTTTGAATTCTACCTGGTACAGCCTTGCCTTGCCTTGCCTTGCCTTGCCTTGCCTTGCCTTGCCTTGCCTTATTTTACTAGAGGTGTATTGCAGTCGGTAGTAGGTAGGTACAGTCGGTGCAAGCGAAGTGCATACAGGGGTAACCTTGAAGTTGCATTGAGCTAACCTAATCAATATCAACTAGTAATCAATTGGATATCTATTGAGATCAATAACCATTTGGAGCGTCCGGCGTATACTACGCATTACGTTAGCGACGTAACCTGGTACCAGATAATTCTACGCATATCGTATATCTCGGCGCAGTTCCGCTTCCGTTCCTAGCCGTGGATATCGTCGCGCTAGGTGCAGCTTAATATTACCCTAGATATTCTCGATTAGGTTAAGATCCGGCGAGTAGGGCCGGTAGCATTTCAGTCATTATATCAGCAGATTACCCCTGTCTGGAGAAGATTCTAGTCATTATGACTCATCATGACTCATCATTACTAGAAAGTTCTAGTCAATACTGTCAATATCTACGCAGGGGTACAGGGATGCGAGCGCGCTATGCACTTCGCTTGCACCGACTGTAGTTTCTTATTAGTGTTTCCCGTACTGTACTATCCTAGGTATCCTATCCCTACATAGAGCCGAAATTTGAGTGTCGCACCACTTTACCTCACTTGGCAGGCCTGCTACCTACCTGTACAGTACCTAGGTACATGTACCTATATAGTAGTTAGGGCTGAACTTGGCAGAAGCTTAGTTTTACTTGACGAATGACGACGAGGTAGGTAGGTTATATGTCTTAGAGAGAGAGAGAGAGAGAGAGAGAGAGAAAGAAAGAGAGAGAGATTGGAAAGAACTTTTTTCGTTGAAATTGCAACAGATAATCCTCAGACTTCAGTCCCGACTCCGACTCCGACTCGAAATAAAACAAAACACACCCGAAACCGAAACTACAACACGCAAAGCAGAGAAAAGCACAATTCGGCCGTCAAGATATCATAAGTAAGAAAGTACCTAGGTGAGAATAGAATAGCCCTTGGGAACGGACTCTCGGCGAAAACTACAGTCCAAAGACGATTGTGTCAGCACCATCACCGAGGTGTACATATACGTTGGTCAATGGTGATGGTCGACATGTTGTAGTGGACGACTCCAGAGACTGAAGGTACATGTACTTACACACAGCTCATTCCATCTCTGCGACAGGCTTGCGCGAGTAGTCGAATTTGAATTTGAAATTCCGATGGTCTTCATCGCTGTCGTCAGCGCGTGGGAGGCTGCTGCCATTGGAATGCGGAGACTCCGTCAGCGAAGACTGATATTCCTCGTCAAAGCCTGAGTCATGGTCGGAGGACACCGATGGCTTTCGCTCCTTCTGTTTGCCTTTGGAGTATGCGTTCCGCTTGGCTCGTTTGGCTGATTGAGTTGGAGATGCATTGCTAGCGGGCTGTGAGTAGTCAAGCACCGAGTCTACATCCCAGTCTTGCGCAAACTTGCGCTTTCGATCAGGACTTGGCGTCAGGGTCGTCATATCACCAACGGGTGCTGCATAACCTTCCTTGTCTGGGTTGGAAGGCTTCATGACGGCATCTATTGCGCTTCGAGGCACCGCAAGGGTATCACTGACATCTCCTTCGTTGCCGATCACAGCCATACTCTTTTTCTCCTTCTTCGGAATCTCCGCAAGATCAAAGCCGTGCACCTTGTTGACATGCTTCTTTGCACCTTGCTTCGAAGAGAAATTCGTCTTGCAAACGGGACAGAACCACGGCTTGGGATTGTCCGAGTGCAGACGCTGATGTACGACAGCGCTGTCTTTCCGTGAGAAGCGCTTGCCACATTCTGAGCACCTCCACGGTTTCCTTCCTGAATGATTTGCTTCGTGTCGCTTCATGCTCCCTTTCTGTGGGAAAGTCTTGGCGCATATGCGACAGCCATGTGGACGTTTCGGGTCGACTATCGCAACTGTGGGCATATCATTTTCCTCGTCGCACATCACAACGAGGGCTGGCTTGTTGCGAGGTTCTTCTTTGTTGAAAAGTCCAAGGTCCATATCGTCAGAGTCACTTTGCCCATCAGGTCGAGCGTAGTGCTTGCTCATTTGTGTGCACGTCATGGTGGAAACAAGCTGGTCTCAAGGTGTGGATGATGAGATGGCGGGCGTGGGAGGAATTGAAGGCAAGACTAAGGTGAGCAGTGGAGGGCGTACAATCCTGAGTTATGAGCGACCTGAGTGAACGTCCAATGTTGTGCGGGACTACTACGTTCATATATTACTCGCCATATGGCGGTACCCTCCCCTAGGAAAGGCGAGCTATGAGCTGCTTTCCCGACACGTCGATATCTCTGCTTGCAATCATGATAGGCTTCGGTGGAACACAGGGAGTTCGATAAGAACTGTGGGATGTATTTGATTCCGGTCGATTGTGTCCCTTAACAGCGTGGAGTATGTCGATCGTGAAAACAGCAAGTCAATTGCTACCTGCGACCACGAATGTGAATTCTCCAGTATTCATCATCTTCGTACTAGAGATGATAAGACAAGTGAGTAAACTTTAGAGTCGAGTTTCGATACGTTCATTCCTGTACCACAATGTTCGGGAGGTGAAGTTGCTACCGAAAACATCGAAATTGTTCACGCAGCAAGGGTCCTAGAGGTAGTTCCACTAGAGTCAGGTAAAGTTTAGGTACCAGCCCGCAGTTCGTCCCCGGCATCTGCAGCTGCAGTCACCATCCTTGCTGTTCGCATGAGATCTCAGCCCTGCAATAGACTCGGATGTGTTATTGCAACTGTTTTTGGGCCAATGTTCGCAACATCCCACGTACGAAGCGAGTGGACCAACTGCGCATGAAAGACAAAATCATGCGGAATTCGTAGTCTAGTCCGAGAGCTCGCTTCACGCGTAGAGTTGTGAGCGGCATGCTCCTTCGTGAAAACTTCATGGCTGATGGACTAGTTCCACGATTCAGCAATCGGACAACGCACCGCCTCGCGAACATGTTGGCAGACTGCTGGTCATCCCTGGGTGGAGATACCATCTCCCAGTCGTCAATTTTACAGGTATATGCACGAAGCCCGTGCACTCGAGCCCATGAGAATGCTTATCATGCTCTCGCGTGAAATACCTCATAGCAGCATGTCAATTTTCCCGGCCCAAGATATCAGGTCAGGACCCGCGTTGTGAACACTCTGCCCAATCTGGAAGTTGCAAATACGTTGTCTACTGGCCTGATTTAGTGTCTGTCTGTCGTAGTGCACCTTGGGCTCGGAGTCTTCCGGATAGGACTGATGCAGATGCACGTGAAGTTGCTCAGGAATTCCGCTGGTCGTTCACTAGCCGGGTACACGCCTTGCATGGTCCACTCACGTGTCAAGATGTCTCGTTCCGAGTGCAGATGTTAAGTTCTCTCCATATGACGTGCGATCGAAGTGATGTGCTTAACATCTCTCCATACTACTTATCGACTCCGCTGATCCAGATCCTTGCACCAAGACTCTCTGCTGGGTTGCCATCTCAATTCAGAATTCGCATACTGTTCTCCGAGAACAACATCATCATGCCTGTACAATGGCACGAAGAAAACCTCAAGCGACTGTTTCTCGCGGTCCTCGCCGTGAACAGAGTAGACAGCGCAGCCGTCGCGAAGAAGTGGCTGGAGCTATATGGTGAGTATGGACGGCAATCCAAATATGGACGTTGCTGATCTCGAATAGAATCTGGAAGCTTTGAACATCCTTCCAAGCGTGCCATCGAGCTGCAGATTTGGAAACTGAAGAAGTCCGTGGCTACGGCTGCAGGAAAGATGGGCTCAGAGCCTTCCCCAGCGAAGTCGAAACTGGCCAACGACTCGAGGGCATATTCGATTGGAGACAACAGCGATGACTCTGAGTTTTTCGATGTGCCAATCAAGAAACGCTCGCCATCTATCATGAATATGAAGCAAGAAAGTGTCGCGCCCACAGCTTCCGGCAGTAGCAGTAATGCGATCAAGGCAGAAGATGCCGGATACGAAAACAATGTTATCGTAGTCGATGATAGCAGCGAGTCTGAGATGCCGCCGCCATCGAGAGCTGAACAACCGTCTTCGTCTGGTCAAAAAGAAGGGACTGCAAAGGATGGCTCTCCGTCAAATGCCATTAGACGGCACGCGAGCGCTCCAGCACGTTCGATGCAGAAGGGGAGTTCAGCCTACGACCAGGTTGGGCAAGCAGTGCAGGCACCAACAGACCAGAACCGCTCTGCGCCTGGAATCTCAGGTATCAAACGTCATCGTATAGCTACAGCTGGTGCAAGTGCTTCGAAGAGGAGACTAGTCTCGAAGGGCGCAATGAGAGGACCGGGCGGCCAGTGACTGTAGATAGCAGGGTATGGTATCCGGCTGCGATGGGGCTCCACTTTTTGTACTCTCGTAGCAGTTGAATTGAAATTATGCTGTTGAAAATGCGCACAATAATCGTGAGTGCTCCGCGTCCCATTCGAATCGATGAATGGACCCTAGGTAGACATGCATGTATCTAGGAGGTATGACCAGCGCTTATCCTGGCCGATTGAGTGCGTGTCACTCGGTAAAGTCAATTTGAGCAGCATCGTCCTGGACCCTCGCACTTTCCAATAAGAATAGCAAATGCGTATCAAGTACCGCGGGATTCGTGGGGTGCTTGCAACGTTGGCCAGCGGGAGGGCAGTAGACGATCGTTTATAAATTGTGCTCAATCGCACATCTGTTTTGACCAAGCACAAATTCTTTTCAGCGCCACCTCCATCAGCTCCCTCAAATCTTTGCAGAGTCTGGCACAGCTCTCATAAGCAATACATCGTACGCTGCTAGAAACATGCCTGTCATCTGGAGCCAGGAGAATGATCAACGCCTGGTCAAAGCTATGTGGGAATCCCCTAGCAAGAGTTTTGGTGATATCGGGGCGGTTTTCTTCGGTGAGACGTCGAACTCGTGTTCTCGTGCGTTGCACTGATTATCGATGTCTCAGGTCATGCAGTGAAGGCCGGGAGCGCGGAGTGTCAGCAGATCATGAGGCGTATTCACAAACTGACTGGCAAGAGCGACTCCAGTGGAACAGTGAAAGCCTCTAGATCTCCTTCGGGAGTACAAAAGAAGAGGGCAGGGCGAAGACGCAAGAAGTCGAGCACTCCTTCGGAGTCGGACAAAGATGGCGGCTTTGATAAGCGTGTGGCGTTTCCAGGTGAGACGTACCCCTCCCACTGAAGGTGTCTGCAATGGGTCTGATTCTTTCGTTGGTGCTAACATACTTTGCAGGAGTGCAGGACTCTTCAAGCTCAGACGTCCCGCCGTTGAGGTCGCCAAGAGTCCGAGCATGCAAGCCAAAACATCTGGTCGAAACTGAGACGGAAGGAAGTATGGATGAGATGGAAAAGCCAGTGGCAGATGAACTTTTCGCCGGAATTGAAGGATAAATCGGAATTGAAGGATGAAATCGGAATTGAAGAATGAAATCGAAATTGTGTGCGGACGTTGTTAGTTCAAGAAAATGTCCTGGGGAGGGCGTTGGCGTTCGCTCGGCGTGTGACCTCAGCTCAAACTGATACTGCTTTTCTGTTGAATTTGGGATGTACTCATGCACTTCCGTCAGGGCCCAGGCAATGCCTAAGTCCGTGATTCGCATGGTTTTTGATGAGCAACGGGTGCCTCATAGGCCACTTGCTAGTCAACGTAAAAGTTGATGTGCACTTCCTCGTCTCAGAGCCCTTGTTTCGTTCTTACACTCCCGCGTTCCAGGTCGCTCGCTTCGAGCTCAGTCAGTATACCTTTGACGCGATACCTTTGTTTTAGCCAGCGCCTGATCTTGCCTATACTTCGATCGGAGGGCAAAAGCTACAAAGAGATCGCGTGCATGTGGTCTGAGCTCTGTGCTGTGGTATGCCTCCATCAACAGATTAGCGACGGCAATGCTAGTGGCAGCAGGCAAGGATGATCCACTTCCAGATGGTGTGCGTCATCGCATAGATTCGCTTGTCAAGCCTTTCAGTCTGCCAGCCTCGAAGCAAGCTCGTGCTGCTCGACGTGCGGGCAACCCAAGCAGGAACCAGTCCAAGACCTATGGAGAGTCGAACTCTGGCAGCCAGAGCGATAATGCATAAAGAGGTCAGTCTGATCTGACCACGCTTCGGTGTGAAAGTCAACTAACACAGAGCGCGATCAGGTGCTGGCACAGATGATCTTATGATAGTCACGGAAGCAAGCCTGTACTGCCAGGAGTCCGAAGATCGTGCAGAGGCATCAGGTTGATTCCTTTGACAAAGCTCCTTCGAGCATTATCACTGGTTCGGTCCTATAGCTTGTTGAAAGGCGGATGGCGCCGGGGATTATGGGATGGTCGATACCGAGTCCGGCAGAGACGTTCGGAGTATGAGATAGGGAGTCCATTTGGGGGAATTGAGCAGCCATACCACATCCTCGAGATCGACATCCGGGCTTCCAAGGGCCAGGGAGGGTGGCTGCTTGAAGTCTCTTCATTTGTGCTGTATCAGCTTGAATATATCCCGCTCAGCTTTTTAATATTATAACTCCTTCTTCCCACCGCTAACACCCATGGGTCCACTAGCAGGTATCTTCATTCCCTCCATCTTCAACGTCTCGCCCTTGTTACTCCCTTCTTGCACTTTCCCCTCTTTCAATGCCCAGGCAGCGACAGCCAGCTCCATGGCCATAGCAACCACGCTGCCGCACGCAATTCCCCAGACGTTGACCGAAACCCCACCCAAAGGAGCTCTCGGGCACGAGAGAACCCATTCCGCATAATAAGGGACCCAACCTGATGGAAGCCAAAACATGGCAGTTTTCGAGTAGTAGGTATTAAGGAGGAAATTGACGCCTTGCGTTCCGATCCAGCGGAGTTTGGAAACGACCGAGTTGAAAGTCTGGTGGAAAGACTGCAGTGACGATGCTTCCTTCTCATACTTCTCCTTGGCCTTGTCGTGTTGTCGCCTGATTTTTGCCCACTTTGCGAATTCGTCCTGTGCGGAGACGGCTCGCATTTCACGCTCGAGGCGGACTACGTCGGCGCGGAGTTTGAGGTTCTCCTGGGCGGATCTGGACTGAGGCGTGGGGAGGAGGGTGAACAAGTACCAGGCCTGTTTTTGAGCATAAGTCAGCTTGTTGACGCGTAGTATGAGATTGTGGTAGGCATACGACATCGTTGACGGCCTGGGCGCCGACTGTGCTGATCAGGCTCAACATGAGCTGGACGACGAACACGATGAGAAGGACTGAAGGCATCTTGCTGATGGATGTCCTCTTTGGTTTGTTAGTGTTGCTCGTGGTGTTGGCGAGCTGTTGTCAGCTGTACCTACCTTATTTCTGATGTCACAGTGGCACAGTGGTCAAGACGTCTCGGGCGAGTTTCGGAGAACCGCCTACTCCCCAACACATGGAGTTCTATAACATGGAACATACGGAGGTAGAGCGTGTTCTCCTCCGTGATATCTAGAACCGATAAATATCTCTTCTTCTCACACATTATTGCTACCGTTAGATATATCTAAGTAAGTCGCTTTTCTTGCAAGCAATGATCCTTGAGGAGCTGAATGCCTGGCCTGGCTCTAGAGACTATAATAGTCCTCTCGTTTCTTAGAGAGCCACAGAGCCAGCAGCAGCTTCTCGAACGTCTCGACACAGCCAGGAGGCAGAATGGCCTACAACTCGAGGGTTGGATGCTATTATCCCTCCAATTCGCACTGGGTAGAACTAATCCGGCTTAAACCAGGATAGCCGCTCTTCCTCACATGGCTGTGATGAATTCATTGCTGTTGTCCTGATAACAGCTGGCTGGCTATAGCTGGTCGAATGTCCTGGTCGACTGATGAAGCCTTCCTTCGCTGATGATCTCAGGCTAAACACTCGATCAGGGGCTCACTCCTCGTGGAGGTAGGCCATTCGATCCATCGCACCCATCGTTCACCCGATGGCATTACATACTGATACTGGCCTCGGAAATTGGGGCCATTCCATGACATCTTGGTGATGGACCTCGACAGAATTTGGTTGTTGTGGTTCCCCATCGCCCATGTCTAGGAGGTACCTCGTCTCACCTTTTTTCCCGGAGTCTGATGTCATGCATGGCGGGGGAGATGAACATACTGTACACTCTCTACTTGCCGTGGCCGGAGCTAGGCTGGATAAAGACAAGGCCGGCATCTCCTGATTGTGCAACTTCACCGCCGATCTCTCGATACATGTACCTTGATAATCCAACACACCTCATGTAGGGAAGTGAAAGCGCGATGCCTCAAATCGACCCCGACGTAGGGTGCGTCGTGCCCGACCCAGGCCAGTGGCCCATCGACCCGCAAGAAGATGTGCCGATTCAAGAAGACCGCCTGTGGATTGACGGCTGCTTCGACTTCTTCCACCACGGTATAACTACATCCATCTTCTTTTTGTCCTCCCTCCATCATTGGTAGCCCAGAGGGACGCAACAGTGGCTGATCACGTGCGGTCACGATCAGGCCATGCAGGCGTCATGCTACAGTCCCGCCGCTTCGGCGAAGAGCTCCTCGTGGGCCTCCATAGCGATGAGGAGATCCTGCTCAACAAAGGCCCGACCGTCATGTCCCTCGCCGAACGGGTGGCGGCGGTCAATGCCTGTCGCTTTAGCACCATGTGCATACCTCATGCGCCCTACGTGACTTCGATGCCGTGGATCAGCCACTATGGGTGCAGATATGTCACCCACGGCGACGACATCTCGTCAGACGCCGATGGGAATGACTGCTATCGGTTCGCGAAGAAGGCGGGGAGGATGAAGATTGTCCCGAGAACACCGGGCATTAGCACGACAGATTTGGTGGGCAGGATGTTGGACGGCACGACGGATCACTTCATCAAGAGCTTGAGCGATTGTATTGACGGGAAAGAAGGGAGACCGGAATGGAATGACGCAGAGAGGAGACAGCATGGGAAAGAGATGCAGAAACGGATCATCGAATATGCCGCTGCGCCCAACGGAAGGGACCCATTCGTTGTGGTCTATGACTACAAACCTGATACGAGCTATATGGGAACGGGAGACTTTGCGAGTCTCGTCGCTGGGATGCCTCCCCGGCCGGGTCAGCGCCTCGTCTACGTGGATGGCGGATTCGACCTCTTTGCGAGCGGACACATTGCCTTTCTGGAGACTGTGAGCAAATTGGAAGAAGAACAAGGCCGGCAACGAGGGTGGTACAGTGAAGCTGCGGAACAACAACGCATCGACCTCACCGGATCCGACTACGGGCCCACGTACATCATCGCAGGAGTGCACGACGATGCAGTCGTCAACCAACATCGGGGCGCAAACTATCCCATCATGAACATTTTCGAACGAGGTCTCTGCGTCGTTCAATGCACATATATCCATGGCGTCGTATTCGGAGCGCCCTACACTCCAGATGCCGGTTTCCTCGATTCGCTACCGTTTGGTAGAAGACCCGATGCCGTATACCATGGCCCTACAGCGTTCATGCCGCCGAGCGAGGCAGAGGGCGATCCTTATCGAGACGCCAAGACGCTTCAGATCTTCACCGAGACGCCCACGCATGATTTCCAGGATGTGAATGCCGCAAACATCGTCCAACGCATCTTGGATCGAAGGACAGAATATGAGGAGCGGCAGAGGAAGAAAGGCGTGAAGAGTGCCGTAGAGGTTGAGCACAAGAAGAGAGAGATTGAGGAGATTGCACAAGCGTTGACATGAAGAAGGTCGCTCAACCGTGAAAGACGTTTGAATGGAATCGCTCTCTCTCACTGCATGGCATGACATGGCATGCTCATGCAGAGATGGGCGCGAGACCGAAAACAAACAAGGCTTTTACGGAAAAAGAGTGTTTCTTTTTTCTTTTTGTCCCCCCCCCTTTTCGAGAATTGCTACGCTGGCTGCTCTGCTTGAAATCAATAGCATGCATGCCCCCGTTCATGATACCCAAATCGTCGCGTATGGAGCTGCTGATATCAATTGTGTAGATGCATTTTCACTACCACCTTTTCCTTTCGTACCACCTATACTACATAACTCCAACCTCCTAGGTCTAGGTAGGTTCGGCGAGGTTGGAATGGTTCGCCTCGCTAAATGCTTGCCCCACGCTGGTACCGACTTCACGGGTTGCCTACCTGACGTACCTTACCTCCTACCTGACATACCTTACCTCCTACCTTAGGTTACCTAGATAGGTACCTAGGTTGCAATTTCCTCCTCTTAGCGAATACGATGAAGCTCAGGTATGTCCTCCCTAAGAATTCCTCTTTGGCCGTCTTACCTCCTACCGTCACGCCATGTTTCTCAATGTAGACATATTGATATTCTCAGTCGTGGCCGACTCTTCCCCCAAGTAGACTGATGCCAGGCTTCATGACCGTAGTGGCCTCATTTCTCAATGCTATAGACACATAAATGGATTAATGTAGGAGAGCGCCGTACCATTGCAGGAAATGCTCGCCCATCGAAGGCACATTGACGCAGTCTAACACAAAATATCTACGACCGCCGCACGCTGCATGCCGCTCAATCGCATCAATGAAAAAGGAAATCGCTCGAATAAAGCAACAGTCGCCAGTAACGCAAGATTAACCAAGCATTGAAGCCATCAACCCTCCGGACCCAAGCACATCAGCAACCAGGACGAGAATGCTGACGGTCCATGCGCCGAATGACAGTGCTCGGGCCGGATCATTGCTTCCCATCCTCACCACATTCGTGAAACCCAAGATCACAAAAACTAGACTGCAAAACATAGAAAATAGTACACCAAAGTGCACCTCCCGGATGTACTTGTGTCTCCCGGTGGTGCGAAGGATGTATGCCATGAGCAGCATGGCGAGAGACGCTGCGAAACATATTGCGCTAAACTGCGGCAAGAACATCGATGGCCGTTCGCGCCGAAAATTAGCCATTCCAGGCTGCTCGAATGTGCCAAAGGAGACTGCGGGTTTGGGGAAGCGAATCCTGGTAGTGGTAACATCAGCCTCTTCGTCCGAGGACTCTTCCTCATCTGCCGTGAGGGTACCAGGTGCATACAGAAGAGCTTCCTCTTCTGGCTTCTTCCTTCCTGTGAAGACGGTCGCAACCTTCTCAAAGAAGCGGTCAAAAGGATTGGTTTCGTTCGGGTCGACGTATATGTAGTACGCATTTGCGTCATCGCCGTCCTCGGGGTCATCGTACTCGCTCCAATACTTTTGGGTCGGTGTCTTCACCTCGGGGTACTTTCTACGCTTCTTTTTGCCGAATGACTTCAAAGGCGGAGACTCGAATTGGCTAGCAATGTCATTCGAGGTCTCCACTGCCGTAGCACTGTCCAGAGTGCCCGATGAGTTTGTGTCGGCCGACTGCAATCCTGATGCATTCAAGTCGCTGCTTCTGCTCGGCCTTTTTCGATATGCAGCAGGTGGCAGTTTACGGATATCCTGTGAGAGCATCGGCAGCCACGGAGGGGAAGGCATACCGTCAGGCCGATAAATCTGCCAGACCGAGTGGTATTCCAGCGAAAAGCCTCGTACGCGTTCGACTAGATGGCTTCTGTCCAACGCGGCCAACAGCCCAGACTTTGGCTTGCCTTCTTGCCTGACCCGCAACAAAGCGAAAGGGAATGCTGACTTGTTTCTTTCTTGTTCCGTTTCGGCGTCATTTTCGACAAGGATGCCGCTGTCCAAAGTAGCTACCACCAACCCCTCCGCATTTTCGTCCAAGCCAATCAAGCGCGAGCGACTACATGAGTAGTGGAAAAGCGGCTTGGTATTGTCCTTCAGCAACTCATTCCGCAGCTCTTCCACTCTTTCTGTAGCGTCTGCCTCATCTCTTTCTGTCGAAAACTCGGCCTTTACGTCGAAGAAGTCGTCAATGTGCTTCTTTTTGAGGTATGCCCTCTTCGTCCGCCCTGACTCAGATCGAAGGCATGCGAGTGCGTCCCCATCGATCGTCCAGCGTACGGCAGCTCGCGCTCCCTGCGGAAGGCTCCCAGCCTTGTGTTCGCGCTCGTTGACGGTAAGGCTACTTTGCTCTTTCGTGAACCGCTCGAGGTTATCGGCAACAAGCATGTGATAGTCAGCGACATCGGGGATGGCGCCGGGAAACGTCGGTGTCTGCGGCTGGGATGAGATGGGTGTCCTAACAGAGTTTTGCCGGCTTCTGGACAGGTAGAATTTGGAGTGCTGTAGAAGGAGCATCTGTAACTCTATGATGTTCTCTGGGTGCACGAAATAGCTCGCGAACGTCCCATCCTGCCCAAGCGGTATTGTCACTAAGTTAGTATCAAAGAAGACCTTCGATCCACTCTCTATGGCCACCTCCAACTGCTTGATCGACGATGGACCCCCATCCTGCGCCTTGGGCTCGGGATTCTTCTTTCCGGCAGCCTGGTGCACTTGGCTGTCGTATAGCGTTCGAATCGTTTGCCGCGTTGTCGAATATTCGTCCAGTAAGTAGCCCAGGTCAAGCTGGGTAAAGCTCTTGGGGTCGTCCAAGACCTCTTCCCGAAATCGATCCTCCACCTCTGCAGAGCCAGTCCATTTCCTGTACTTCTTGAGCAACTTACGAAATGCCGTTCTCTGGGTAGCGATGAATCTGGCGAGGGACTTGATCTCGTCTCCAGCTTTCACGACATCATTCTCCAGACGTCCATAGCGCTCGAGCCGACCGACGGGCACTCGCTGATCAGCTGCGAGAGTTCGTCGTCCTGCCAGGGCTCGGAGTTGCTTCTTGGAATGTTCTGTATAGAGGTGTAAGTGCATGCCACGGAAGGTGCGTAGCACGTTGTGCGACAGGTCTCGCGGAGATAAGCGGCGTTTAGACGAGGGTCGCTTGCAGGACCAGGTACCGTATCATTGTCCCGAAGAACATTCCAGATTTCGGCACAGCGCAAGGTCAATTGCGAAGTGGAAAAAGGGCGCAGAACTCACCTAGTCGTCTCTGTATCTCACCAGCCTTGCTCTTCACAAAGAGATTGATGCGCTCGTGCTGGTCCTGGAGGATGTGAAAGAGCGCGTTCTCAAACTCAAACAGCTTGTCCTCGCCGCGACCGGGTACAGACACGCTCTTGCCCTTGCCCGGAGTCGTGTTCTCTTTGATAAAGTGCTTGATGTCGTCGTAGTCGATGTTGTCTGTGAAGGCGCCGTTAGCCGCCGGTAAGGTGCAGCTTTGCATTGGCAAGCCGAAGCGCGGCTACCGGAGCCATTGGAGAGCGGAGAATTGGCGGGAAAAGGACAGGACTCACGGTGAGCCCAAGCAGGAATGGAGCGCTGCCGGAGAGTCTCGCCATACTTCATTCTGGTGGGTGGGTGGGTGTCTGCGCGCGGAAGTAATGTAGTCGCAAGAGGGAGGCTAGAAATGTCGTCTAGGCGGGTTGGGGGGGAGAGTGGTTCAGGGCGGTAGGTGCATGGAGTGGTGGTGGGCTGGCACGACGAAGGCAGGTTCCGGTAGGTCTGGTGCTTTCCAGGTTATCGTGATGACATCGCTGGCGTCATATTACACCAAGGCGCAAACTCGAGGAAATTGGCAGTCACGAGTGGTGATTGGAAAGAACGGTGGGCAGGACAGGGCAGGGCAGATAGTACCTAGGGTCAGGTATGTACATACATGTATGTATGGGGGGTGTAAACAGTTGAGGCCGAGGGCGGCGCTGTCAGATACCTTATAGCGGGATGCTCGACGACTGGTGCTCATGGAACAAAGTCTCACCTCCGCAAGCGACAAGATGCGGCAGTCAGGTAGGAGGTACAGTACAGTACCTACTAACATGTACCTGTACTGGACGTCCAGTCGTTGTAGGTTCTAGAATGGAACTAGTCTTGCAAGTTGCAACAACAGTTTCCGTAGCCGTGACGAGGATCAGGTATGTAGCCTTCACAAGAAATACAGTACTGTAGGTAAATAGTCGCGTCGCCGCCCCACCGACCAGCCAACCCGTGAATACATGTAATCGCGGATCCCACACTGCACAGAGCACATCCATGGCATGGATATCCCTGGCAGCGCCGCGACGCTACATACGTACTAGGCAATATGTCGCGTGTGCTCTCCGATATCAACCACCTGCACCTTATCATTCACTTCTGTTTGTCCTGCTTCCACCAGCGTGTGCGTTGTGTCACTCCAATCTCCAACTACCGATCGATCTGGGGAACCATTCCTGGTGACCAAGCCGGTGTGCGACAAAGGCCGTCGTATGGGGTCCCGCAATCGCAATCGCGACATCAATTTCACCTGGACGTTACTTTGGAGGTACATACTCCGTGGAACCTTGCAAGATGCATGGGCATACAACTCCGCCATCTGACGCAACCTGGAATATGCTGCCCATCGCTGCCGCCGCCGCGCCGAGTGTGAACACCCGAAGGAGCAGTCGTCGCCGCCGGCAGGATAGACCTACTGTATCTTGCTCACGCTGCCGTAGAACCGGGTCGCGAGACTCGCGACACGCCAGCCACATCGATCTGCATCTGGACGAACTCTATCTCCAGCGGGTCTCAGCGTGTCTAATGAAGGCTTGGCGGCCATGTCGTCTCTACATGTACCTCCTACAATAGGTACTCCATACAGACCAACCCAGCCTTCGCTGCCCTCTGTCGCATCGAAAGTCATCGTCTCGGCGGCTGATGGTGGGGAGGAACTCTCGGTAATGATGACCCGATCTACAGACGTTGACAGCGACAGTCAGAGTCTCATGTCGGTATCCGAGCCTGCGTTCCGTCATGCCAGACAGAGTCCATCGTGCATGGAGCATCCTGCATGTGCACCGCTGCTCGAGCAAGGTCAGTATACAGTATGTACATACTGAAGGTCCGGTTCATCCTAGGAGGTATGTAACTATGTATGTAGAGGTACCTATATGTAGTGGAAGGGTCACAAGCCGAGGTGATCTGTTGAACTTTTGGCCTGTCAAAAAGGTATCCGCGTTGCCTAGGGCACCACCGTTGCGACGTCGGTGGAGGTAGGAGGTACGCAGAAAATTCTCGCCAATCCACAGCTCATCACGCAGTTATCCACAAGCCCCGCAGCTGTTCTTCACGGGCATAAACGCGTGTTGCAGCTGTACCATAGGTAGTGGATACATTGTGTGTATCGCAATTGCCAGAAGGTGTTCTCCTGGACGTACATTATGCTAACCTCGGTCTAGTGAGGATGTACCTCCGTAATAAGCAAGTGCAAGCTCCGAATTGTTAGGGGCCACTAATCCTGCTACCATACCACCTCCTACTACGCTAGCTACAATATCGCGAGCCACAACGACAAAAACTATTAATTCCAGCCTCGCCGACCTTGAAACTTGAAAGTCTTTCTGATCACCTTCGGCGCAACTCCTCCCAAAGCACCACATTTAATTCCCCATAAGCAAGCACGAAAATCTTTTTTTTTCACATGCCCATACCTACTATATCCATATACCCATAGTGGAGCAAAAAAGTGATGGATACGAATGCTCGCCACACATTCATTCTACTTCCCCACTGCCTTGCTTGTATGCTTTTATATGCTTGCTCGTCTTCAGCAATAGCATCCAACA
>JH792507.1:18825-29870 GCA_000291705.1 Sphaerulina populicola P02.02b
CTCACGCCGCACTCAGGCATAGTCCCCAACAACGCCACAACCTCCTCCAATGGCATATCGTGCACAACATGTTGATGCGCATCAACGCCCGCCACAGCGGTAGAAAGCAACAGCAGCAGCAGCAGCAACAGCGGCAGAAGGCGCACTACGGGCAAACTCCTCCCGGTGGTAGAGGTAGTAGTGGTAATAGTGAGCCGCATGCTAATTGAAGAAGCATGATACGAGGAGGAGGAGGAGGAGGAGGAAAAAGGAGGAAAGGATCTGCGTATGCATATGCATGAAACGCAAGTTTGGAGAACCGGGCCCTTGTTGTAATAGAAAAGGAAGAAAAGGGGGGAACACAACAACAACGAAAAAAAGCATGTTTCAGGATGATAACATGGGACAGTTTTGTGATTAAAGTGCGCAATGCCAAATAGCACTAGCGATGGTATAGAACCTGGCAGCTTCGCATCGGGATTAGTTTGGCTGCTGGGAGGCGGGGGCAGATGGCTGTTGTAGGTTGTTGGTAATGCGGACAATGTTGTTGTTGTTGTTGTTGTTGTATGTTCGATGCGTAAGGCATGATCAGCCAGGGGCCTCCCTACGGCCGAGGGGTGACTCCGAGTGGTTGTACTGCCAGTGGTACTGCCAGTGGTACATACAATCTTGGGCAGCCCCGACGACATTTTCTCCTAGTGCGCAACTAGTTTTACTGTTATACTTTTAGTGTGCTTATCCATGAACACTAACAAGGCGGACGTCGAACCCGTAGTCCAGGATCCAGGATCGCGCGTGTGCTTCCAGCTTATCATTCTGATTAGTATTCCAGCCCCCTGGGGCCATACCGACTTGTAACAACCACATGCCCCTCTTTAGTGCCAACGGAGCGAGATTCGTCGCAAACCAACGCATGTCGGCTCGGCATATACAGCTGGACTGGGCTAGTATGGACGACGACGACGACGACAACCCTTCCCGCCGAGATCCGCATCACTATGCATGATATGCACGTGTGCAGTCACTGCCGACCACGAGTCTGTGCGGACTGCTGCATCATCCGTCAATCACTTCCATCTTCTCATCTACCACGCCGTAATATCCTCCGCCTCGGCCTCCCCAAACATACTATCCTTCGCCTCTTCCTTCTCTTCCTTTTCTTCTACCCGAGGCGGCCAGTTGACGGGCTTCCGGGCCATAATGTCTGGCAACTCGCGCTGCAAAAACGCCTTCAAGAACCCATTGACCTGCTTGAATTCCAGCAGGAACGCATCATGTCCGTCTGGACTATCAATCGTCTTCAGTTCGGCATTGGGAATCGCAGCAGCCAATTCTTCCTGTTCTTGATAGGTGAACAGCCCATCGCTTTGGATGCCGAGGACCAGCGTGGGTTGTTCAATCATGGCGAGAGCAGAGCGGACTTCTTCGGGGGTAGGGGAGCCCGTAGTATCCGTCCTTCCGCGGGCGACGTCGTGAGTGTCGAGCTTCCGCGTAATGGCAATGTAGCAGTTGGCATCGAAGCGTTTGATGAATTTCTCGCCTTGGTAGCGGAGGTAGGATTGGGCCGAGTAGTATGTGGGTACCTTGTTCTTCCTCTTCGTGCTGCTGCCTGTCGTTTCCACGGGAAGCTCTTTGTCGCCTGAGAACTGCGGGTCCTGGACGGTCATCGGTGCTTCTTGTTGGAGACGGAGAGAGTCAGTGGAGGACATCGGTGCTTGTTGTTGGAGACGGAGAGAGTCGGTGGAGGAAGAGCGGTCGGCGTCTGGATTCGTGGCTCGGGAGTGTCGTCGACTGGTCCCATTGCCATTCTGCTGTCGTGGGCTGCCCGCGTTTCGATGTCCATCATTGTGGGCGTAAAAGTGCTCTCCACTTTGATCTTCCGACTGGGGTGTGCCGGGTCTTTGCATGGCGTTGATACCTCCTCGGGCTTGTTTGGGGTCGGGATGTTTTCTGCCAAATCTGCTCTCGAAGCTGTCCCTCGAGCGATATGTGAGCAGGGCGCTCATTCTTGCAGCTCCCAATCCACTGGCAGGAGGATCTTCGTAGGGGTAGTAGCCATCATCATACTTGGGATCGGAGTAGATGCTTTGTCTCTGCGCTTCACCCCAGCTGATTCCCCACGCACTGTACCGCGCCGACGTCGCAATGGGTATAATGGTCCTCACATAGTCCTTGCCAAAGTATGCAAACTCCAGCACCAACATGCCACCCATACTGCCCCCAATGGCGGCAGCAATCTTCTTGACGCCCAGATCATCCAGCAACATCTTGAACAACTTGACATCATCTCTGATGGTTGTGAGTGGAAACTCGGGGCCATAGCTCCCTTCCGTCTTGTCCCCGCCCTTTGCAGTCACGGGACTGGCGCTGCCGTATGGACTTCCCAGGCTGTTGAAGCAGACGATGAAGAAGCGGCTCATGTCAAAGGCTCTGCTCTCTTCCCCATTGGGACCAGGGCCTCCCAGAAGAGGACCCCACCAATCTTGCACATCCGCGCTTCCTGTCAGGGCGTGGCAGATGACCATGGCATTGTCTCCTTCGGGCGAGAGGGTGCCATATGTTTTGTGGGCGACGGGGACATTGTACAGCGTTGCGCCGCATTCGAGCGTAAACTGCGGGACAACGGCGATGTCTTGGTTGGGAATGAGGGCGACGAAGGGGTTCTCGGTCTGATCGGCGGGCTTCAGGCGTTCTGTGGTGCGTTAGTAGGAATCATGATGGTGTCCATGTGAGCAAGTGCAATATACCGAATTGACGGGTGGAGGCCGCGGAGGTGTTGTTGTCGGAGGCGTGAACCAGTCCATTGGGGGCAGTCGTCATTGTTGAGTGTGGGTGGTCAGTGAGGACATGAGTGGGAAGGGGAGTGAGTGCAGACGGGACGGGACAGGCGATGTGGTGTTGTTTGGTGAGAGGAAGAGGAGCTGAGCTGTTTAAAGTACGAGACTTCGCTTGCCGAGCTTCTGACGCCATGACCTCTTAACAACTATATGTACTCCCGGACAGCGACCTCGTCTCACGACAACTGGAGACATATCGTTATTAGGGACCCTAAGGAGGTACATGCACTACCTCAGTAACGACGAGATCTACCGCTTTGACATCATAGCGACAACACGCTCTCCGAATCAATCCCAGGTACATACTATACTGATGTTCACAGTCCCCACGATTGCACGCGAGCACCTTCAGCAGTCATCGTAATCTTGGTACTCCTCCGCTTCGTCCCAGGTTTGCCCCGAATCGTAGACACCGGAACGCCTCTCACGGGCGGGTACTTGACCACTCCGATATGATGTCCACCGCCGGGAAACTCTTCCTCGGCCTTTTCCGCAATCACTTCCAGGGCCGAGTCGGCTTCGCAGAGATACTCAATGTCCACCATGACCATGTAATGCTCCCACAGAGTGCGTAGTCCCAATATCACATTCGGAACGCCATCTTGTGACGCTTTGACGGCATCGTCGGACACGACCACGAAGGGAACGAGGCCGAACGGTTTCCTGTTCTTTCCCGCGTGGAAGCTCAACTCGACATAGTGCGTGGGCTCGAAATGCTGGTCGCCAATCAAGTTCAGGTCGTGGAAGTCTTTGAGGTCGGGACTCTCGCTCAGCGGCTTCTTCCAATTGAACGCAGTATCGCCGAGGAGTGCGGAGAGAGTGCTCTCGTTGATGGTATTGACGTCTGCTCCCGTGTCCATCTTGGCCCACATGACGACTTCTTTGCCATCGTGTCGTCGCGCAGTCAAGGGCGTATTGGCCGTATTCCGTTGTTCCGGCGAATGCTTCAGGAAGGATAAAATGTCCCAGTCGCGTACCTTGGGCAGACGCACCCATTCGTACTCTTCGTGGCACGTATCATCGAACCACTCCAGCTCGATTTCGGAACTCTGCAGGCGCTTGGGCTGGTGCGGCGAGCGTGGTCTGGGGGTAAGATGACCATGTCTTTTGTCTTCTTCTTCTTCTTCTTCTCTCGCTGCACCGCTATCATGCACTACCGAGAGAACTGGGATTCTGCTCATCTCGGTCGGACTTGCAAACAAATGGTCTGCCATGATGGCCTCCAGTGCGGCCCGCTACTGGGAGCGAGCTATGTACACACGCCTTCTTATCTGCCATGATGGCTGAGTGTCTTCCATCTCGCACTCCAGCCGCAGGATAATGCCGTGTTGCGAGCGCAGGATTATCATCTTCGTCAGTCCAATGACCTCTCTGCGATATAGCAGCATGACGGCAAGCGAGTAGGAGGCGTCATGCAGTGCACAGTCAGCATGATTCATGCACCAGCCAAATTCATGCCGCCAGCCAAATTCATGCCGCCAGCTGAAGAGGGCCATGTCCATAATCCGGCCCCGAAGGAACACAGGATTCTCATGTAGCTTGCTGGTATCAATGTTACACCGCAGCGAGAGCTTTCAATGCTCAAGCCTCACCGGTACACAACGTGGTACCCTCGGCTCTCCCAGATGAACCTATACCATACCTGAGCTGGTATGTAGGTCTTGCTGAACACTATTGGCGCCCAGGATGGAATTCTCAATTGCACCAGATGACACGTCGCAGCTCAGCGGAGGTCAACGACACATGACGGACAAGAAAGAGGTCGAAAAGGATGTGTTTCGACATGACAGTCCCTCCCGGCCGCCAGCTACTGCCTCTCGCACCAACACCAGCTGGACCTCATCGACGACATTTGCCAAAGAGCTGCCACGCCAAGACACGCTGCGATCGTCCACGTCGTCCACCAGCTTTCCATCGAGACCACTGGAGCGACGACAGACATGGAAACCCGAGGCTGAGGCTCTGCACGGGTATCCTATGCTCGCCCGATTCCTCGGCACGAGAGAGAACTATGCCATCTATCGAAGTTTTACGGCTCTCAATGCGCGCAACTTGCTCTACCACCAAGCCAAACTCACCCATCTGGAGCATGAGATGCATGAAATTGAACAAGACTTGGAGCATGAACAATTGCACTACAAAGTGCAGCATCTCTTTGCCGACGACACCACTTGCGAACCCGGTACGCCAGGCCATAAGCTGCGAGGCAAATACAAAGAACTCAGCCATGCTCTCGACAAGTACAACCACCTTCTCCTTCAACAGAGCAAACTCCACCGCCTCTCCCAGCCCGACGGCACCTTTGTCGAGTCCATCTGGAACTTCATCAACAACCAAGCCACCCCGTGCCCCGACTGGCTCCAACATCCCGAAAACACCGCCTACGCCATCATCGACGGCACTCACACGCCATTACAAGACGACCTCGTCACGCTCAACCGCGCCTTTCGCGAACAAGACCCTTTTACCAAATTCTTCACCTCCACCTTCCTCACCTGGTGGCACGGGATTTACTCTCGCGTCCGCGCCCCCGACGGCGACATGGGCGAGTACGTATACGGCGACGCGAGCGTCAGCACCGTGATGCGGGCATTCGTCATGGTGCTGGCATCGGCGTTGCCGACGTGTTCGATTGTCGCGTTGTATTTTATCAAAGATACGATTCTGCGCTTGGCGTTTATTGTCACGTTTAGTGCCGTGTTTGCGTCTGCGTTGACCGTGTTTACGGAGGCGAGGAGTATTGATGTGTTTACGGCTTCGGTGGCGTTGGCGAGTGTGCAGGTGGTGTTTGTAGGGACGGCGTTTGGGAGTAATGGGGACGGGCAAGCGAGGGGTTGATGCGAGAACGAAGCGGGGGGAATTGCACATGTCATACCGTAGAATCGATAGCCTCGAAACTCAGAGTCTCAATCGGCTTCCAGGCGGGTTCTGGCATCGTATCGAGTGTAGGAACAGAACCATTCAAATGGGCTTGGCCACCTTCCTCAGCTCCCTCGTCCCCAAGTCAGGATCCTCAAACTCCCTCCAACTAACGGGAAACATCTGATTGCCCCATTCACTCTCCGCCATGACGACGCCCAATTCATTCCTCGCCGTACTCAAATAATAACTCCTCTCATCGCCCAAACTAATCACGACAGCGCGCACAACATCGCCCACGCGAAACGACTCGGCGACTCGCACTTTGTCGATTTCCGTCGCCCGGATGTCTTGTTGGCGGATCAGAGCGGGGAACGGGTCGGAGGAGACGTTGTGTTCGCCGTTGGGGCCCAGGGCGAGGATCAAGAGGGAGGCTTGGCGAGGGTTGGTGCGGGTGATGCGGCCGAGGACGAGGGAGTTGACTTCGGGGAGGAGGAGGAGGCGGGATGAGGGAGATTTGGTGCGTTGGATGGAGAGGACTCCTCCTCCTCCTCCTCCCTTCGCCACGGGACCAGCGATGGAGGCACAGATGTGGTGGGCGTAGATATGAGTTCCTTCGCCGAGAGAATTCTTGTCCGCGGGGCCGAGAGGAGTGCCAGGGAGGATGATGGTGGTGGTGGTGGAGGTAGCAGTCATTGTGGGTAGCCAGGCGAGGATGGATGTCGTTGATGTCGTGCAGCAGAGTGAAAGTCAAACACTGTCGGCGATAAGAATCGGATTTTTGATGCAGTCGACAAAAGCTTAAATATTATTATCCTTCTACTTCCTCTTCTACTTCCTCTTCTACTTCCTTTTCTACACCACCACCACCACCATGTCCTCCCTTCGCAACGCCGTCCAACGCCGCAACCACCGCGAACGCGCGCAACCCGCCGAACGCGCCAAATGGGGTCTTCTCGAAAAACGCTCCGACTACAAACTGCGCGCCGCCGACCACAAAAGCAAAACGCGCAAAATCAAAGCTCTGCAGAACAAAGCCGCCGACCGAAACGAAGATGAATTCTACTTTTCCATGGTCAACAACTCGAGCAAAAACGGCGTGCGAATCTCCCAGAGGGGCGAAGCGAATAACGGCGGCGCGGGAGGC
Organism: Sphaerulina populicola P02.02b; assembly: GCA_000291705.1. Lineage (NCBI taxonomy): Eukaryota > Fungi > Ascomycota > Dothideomycetes > Mycosphaerellales > Mycosphaerellaceae > Sphaerulina > Sphaerulina populicola. The sequence continues at coordinate 25,648 of JH792507.1, forward strand.
GCGCTGGATGTGGATGTGGTGAGATTGATGAAGACGCAGGATGTGGGATACTTGAGGACGGTGTTGCAGCGGACGAGCAAGGAGAGAAAGAGGTGTGAGGAGAATGTTGTCTTGGGGGAGACGGAGATTGAGCTGAAGCCGGGGAATGGACGGGTTGTTTTTGGCGAGGATGGAGAGGGAGACGGCGATGTTGCGAGACCGGTGGTCGAGGCGGATGATTTCGATATGGATCTGGATGGGCTCGATGAGAGTGAGGAGGAGGGCGGCGAAGAGGGCAAAGATGAAGAGAATCTAACACCAGAGCAGAAGCGACTACGGAAGAAGAAGAGACATGCACGTACAGTCAATCGGAATAGGCTGGCCGCGCTGAAGAAGCAAGAGGCCAAGTTGCGTGCTGCATTGGAAGGCGTGGAACACCAGCGTGCGAAGATGAACGGCACGATTGGCGGGACCAATAAGAGTGGAGTGAAGTTCAAGGTACGACAGCGGAAGAGATGAGCGTTTCGAAGCAGTTTGTGATTCTGCTTGAGATTTCTTTATTTTGCTTAGCTAGAGCAGCGAAAGCAACTTTTTTTTTCCTTCCTCTACAAATCTGTTGTTTTCGTTCCGAGGTAAGTCTGTTCGTTACACACCTCACAAAAGCCGCAAACTCCTCAGGCCTCCCCAACCCCAACCTCTCCAACCACTCAGCCCAACTCCTCAACTCAGCCCTCACCATCTCCAGCGCGCACCTCTCCACACTCGTCTCAAACAACCTAACAACGACAGCGCGCAACCTCAACAGCACGAAATTCCATTCCATTCCATTCCATTCCATTCACCATTCAGCGGCAACCAAATCCCTCCCTCCCTCCCTCGCTCGCCAACAACCAACCAACCCAACGTCAAACTCCGAATCATTCGCGCCTATTCGTAGCCGTCCGCATACATGTACGGCCACCTGAATGACCAATCTAATCTAATCTAATCTGATCTGATCTGGACTGGCTCTCAAACAACGCCGCCGCCGCCGAAGAAGACGTCTGCTACTAAGAAGAGACAATAACAATAACAATAACAATAACAATAACGCCTCGCTCGCCATCCTTACCTGGGGCTGGAGGAGGAGGATAAGGAAGAGGAAGAGGAAGAGGAAGAAGAAGAAGAAGAAGAAGAAGAAGATACCTCCTAGTATTACAGGAAGAACAACGTATATAGAGGAGTTACTGAATTGCTAACGCGCCGGATTCGGGGTTGAGATGGAGAATAGCAATGTAGCCACCTTGAGAGTAAGGTAGAGGTCGATAGAAGTAGCGAGAGGCCAGAGGCGCCGCCAGAGGCCAGAGGCGCCGCCAGTGATGATGAAGGGTGTCCATGCGTTGCTTGATTTGCATTTTTTGTTTTTTCTTCTTTCTTTTCTTTTCTTCTTCTTTTCTTCTTCTTTTCTTCTTCTTTTCTTCTTCTTTTCTTTTCTTCTTCTTCGGTATTAGGCGTGAAGTGAAATGTCGAAAAGAAGATGGGGTAGAGTGAGTGAGTGAGTGGTGCTGTGAAGTTAGTATTAGGAGGTATGCAAGTCTGCAGATACCTACATATCAATCAACATCTTCTTCCTCAACTTCGTGCAGTAATTGCTGCTATGAGGAGGAGAGGAAAAATAAGAAAAAGAAAAAAGAAGAAAAAAAGAAATCCCTCTCCTCAGTCTCGCGAGATACCAGTATCATCAAGTTTTTTGAGGGCACTGTATAACAGACAGACTCCTAAGTAAGCACCCTTTCTTCTTATATTTTTCGCGCGTTCTGTTCGCGCCAGTTCTCAAAAAAGAAACCTGCCCGGTTGGACTACAAAAAAAAAAGGGATAGAAACTTCTATGATTTCCATTTTTCTTGTTCCACCACACACACACACCATACGCCTCGCTAAAGTCAAGTTCCCCCAAAAGATCATCATCGTCCTCCTGCCTGGGAATCTTCAGGTCTAGTAGGTACTTACTCCATGGCCACGTCTTCAGTAGCATCTTCTCCAAATACGTCTTCCATTCTCCCCGCGCCTTCTTCGTCCTCCTCCGCATTATCATCATCATCATCATCATCATCTCCTTCTTCCATGCCTCCCATCGTCTCATCCTCTCCAGTAGCAGTAGCACCGCCACTCGCACTCTTCTTCTGTTGAGCCTGAAACAGCAATTGTTGACTGGCGCTCCTCTCCAAGCGCGCAGAGCCGATCCCACCAAACTTCTCGTCCTCTTCCACCTCACTGTCCCACTCCTGCTTCAGACTCCAGCCCACACCGGTCAAGCAGAATTTCTCGGGCGGCAACAAGACGCCAAAAGCGCGAGCGGCCTCGACTTTCGGCAAGGCGATGCGATTCCTGTCGTCGGCTTCCTTGAGCAGAAACTCTTTCGGTAAGGCTCCTTGGAAAGAATAGCCTTGTCGAGCAGCAATTGCTTGTCGGAGACTCGTCACGGTAATGCGTTCGCCATCGTCGACGGCGGTTGCGCCACGACCTCGACCCGATGCGTTGGTGGGGGGAGGGAGGTTAGTGTAGCCTTCGGAGCTGAGGCGCAGCGAGTCGGAGAGGATAGAGGAGGTGTAGCGGTAGGCAAAGTCGAGGAGTTGCAGAGGCACGCGTTCTTGGTAGTTGGTCAGGCCATAGCTCGAGAGGACGGCGTGGATGAGGCGGGCGTCGCGGGGCCGCTTGGATGAGCCGTCGTCGAGCGAGGATGTGATGGGTTGGCCGGAGAGATTGTCTGTTGCTGGCTTGGCGATTGGTATGGTGGTGGTGGCGGTGGCGGGCTGGTCGGAGGGAGGAGGCGTCGGGGCGGCGCCGTTGGTGGCCATGTTGAGCAGTATGCCGTTGCTGTCCAGCTCTGAGATGAGATCCGAGTTGGATGTAGGAGGTAGCCGATCTCTTGGCCGTCGCCCCGTCAACAGCAAGTCCACAACATTCACTTGACTTCATGTCACCTCACCACGAACATTTTCACATTTTCCCTGGGCGCACTCCTTCTTACAGTCTTGTTGACATGGCAGACATTTCATGACAGGCAACATTTACCCTTTTCCATTTATTTGACATGACTACTAAACTACTCATTCATACGTCGCCTCGAGAGCCTCCAAATCCGCCAAAGTCGCCATGGACTCCTTCTGCTCCTTTTGCTGCTCCCTCTGCTCCTCCTCGTCCTCTTCCTTCTCGTCAAAGGCATCTGCAACCTCATTCTTACTCACCTTCGCATTCACATTCACATTCTCCCTCTCACTCTCACCATCCGAATCACTCTCAAAATCCGAATCACTCTCATAATCACTCTCATAATCACTCTCACTCTCATCCTCCTCCTCATCCAGCAGGCCGGCCTTCAAAGCAGCCAATTTCCGAATCCACATATCCCTCTCCTTACCCTTTTCCAATTCGCGCACCAAAGCCTGCATTTCCCTGACGATTTTCATCTTGGCCAACGCCAGCACCTGCTGCGGCGACCGCTGGGCGACGTGAATCTCGCAGAAGAAATTCGAGCAAGGTTTCAGGTCGGCGGGGAGGATGGCGCGAGCGGGCTGGAGAGCGCGGCTGGGTGTGCCGTGTTGGAGTTTGCTGCCGTGTTCGTGGGCGAGGCCGTAGGCGTGCGTGTATGTGGAGCCTATGGGCACGCGCAAACGGCGGAGAGAGACGGGGAGGGGGTCTGTTGTGGACGGTGCTGTCGTTGTTATTGTTGTTGTTATTGTCGTCTTTGTTGTTGCTGTTGTTGTTGTTGTCGTCTCTGGAGGTGGAGGAGGAGAAGAAGGAGGTGGAGGAGGAGGAGAAGAAGGAGGGGGAGGAGGAGGGGAAGAAGGAGGGGGAGGAGGAGGAGTTTGATCGAGGGCGGGGAGGCCGACAGATGGTTCGGGTTCCTTCTGTCCTTGCGCCACAGATTCATCGGGCGTGGGAGGAGAGCGAGCGGGCGTGGTCGGCGAGCTGGAAGTCGGGTGCGACATTTCTGGCTCTTCCTTGATCGGTGGCGTAGAGGAGAGAACCGGTGCAGAGTCGTTGCTACAGCACATCTTGCGGAGGGTGCTTCTGAATTTGCCCATCTTCTCAGTTGTGGTTGTAGTAGTTGTCGGTGGAATCGTCTTGGATCGAGTGGTATAGTCGGAAGAAAGACGCAGAGTGCAGGGCTGAGCGTATTACTTATACTTGGACGATGTCCGGAAAAGTCAAACGACAGCAGAACCATGGTTGATACTATTGGAAAAAAGATGTAAAAAAAA
>JH792507.1:33899-67517 GCA_000291705.1 Sphaerulina populicola P02.02b
TTTTCTTTTTTTCTTTTTTCTTTTTCTTTTTCTTTTTCTTGTTTCTTTTTCTTTTTCTTGCTTCTTTTTCTTTTCTGTTTTTCTTTTTGGGAATGGATGTTTTCTTGTTCTTGTTCTTTTCTGGCCCTTTTCTATTTTCTTTTAAACCAAAGGAGGCTTCCGAAGGAATGTTGGAAGGAATGCAAGGCAACCAGCTGAATATGTATATATATATATAGACATGCAGTGGTACAGGATTCCGTTCCCTGAGGCAGCCTGAGGCAGAACGTGGCGGAACACGGGCCGAGGCGCAATATCAGAAATGTTTTCCCCTCCACCAAACCGCACAGCACAGCACAGCACAAAACAGAAATGAAGCGCAAAGCCAGAGACAGCGGCGGCGACACGCCTGGAAATGATCATGACCACAGAAAGAAACAAGCCACCGAAACAGAAAACATACGCAATCGCTTCCGCCCCGGACTCTTCGAGCCCGCCACCGTGAAATCCTACGCCGCCAAGTACGCACAATCGACTCCATATCGACACACGGTCGTCTCGGGCTTGATGAACGACCATCTCCTCCGCTCGGTACGGCGAGAAATCACCGAAAACATTCACTTTACGCCCAAGGAGACGGATATCTACAAAATTCACCAATCGGGCGATTTGGCGAATTTAGACGGGTTGCCGGCGTCCGCGTTGGAGAAATTGCCGTCGTTGCTGCAGTTGCGAGATGCGTTGTACGGAGAGGAATTCCGCTCGTGGGTCTCGGCCGTGTCGGGAGCGGGTCCGTTGTCGGGAAGCAAGACGGATATGGCGGTGAATGTCTATGTTCCGGGCTGTCATCTGCTGTGTCATGACGACGTGATTGGCACGAGACGGCTGAGCTATATTCTGTATTTGACGCATCCGGATCTCCCGTGGAAGCCCGAGTGGGGAGGTGCACTGCGCTTGTATCCGACCGATGCGCTCCCGGGTCAAGAAGCATACAAGTTGCCCCGGCCGGAATGGACCACTGTCATTCCTCCGGCGTGGAACCAACTGTCCTTCTTTACTGTGCAGCCTGGGGAGAGCTTTCATGACGTCGAGGAAGTCTACCAGCGAGCGGCGGGAGAGGACGAGGACGACGAGGATGATGGCGGCCGCGTCCGCATGGCAATCAGTGGCTGGTTCCATATTCCCCAGCAAGGAGAAGATGGATTTGAGCCTGGTTTGGAAGAGAAGCTGGCAGAACGAAGCTCTCTGCAGCAATTGCAAGGCAACGCCGATCAGTTTGATGAGCCACAGCAACAATGGACTGTCCCCACGGGAGAGACTGCAGCCGAGGCAACGGCGGAAGATGGTGACGACGAGGACGAGCCCCCCGAACTCACCGAAGAGGATCTGGCCTTTTTGATCAAGTACATGACGCCACACTACCTCACGCCGGACACGGTCGAGGAGTTGACCGAGCTCTTCACGGAAGAATGTCTGCTGCAGCTCACCAATTTCCTGAGCGACAGCTTCTCGGCCAAGCTCAAGCAGTCTTTGGAGAATGGCGATGCCGAGAAACTGCAATGGGCCACATCAAGACCCCCGCATAAACACCGCTATCAATATCTTCATGCGCAGCCCAATACCGACGAGTCCACATCACCTTTGAGACAAGTCCTCGACGAGCTCCTTCCTAGCTCAGCATTTCAGAAATGGCTCGCACTCGTGACGGCCTCGAAACTCGGGCGCTGCTCAGTCATGGCAAGGCGCTTCCGGAAAGGTCTGGACTATCAGCTCGCTCAAGGCTATGCGGGGGAAGAGCCACAGTTGGAGTACACGTTGTGCGTCACACCTAGTATTGGATGGGGCGGAGACGAGGATGAAAAGGAGGAGGAGGAGTCAAACAAGAAGAAAGGAAAAAAGACTGAACCCGAGGAAGAAGAAGAAGAAGAAGAAGAAGAAGAAAAAGACAACCCGGGAGGCTACGAACTCTACATGGCCGGCGAAGACGACTCCGACTCTGACGAAGACGAAAATGAAGGATCCGACGACGGAGTTCCCATTCCCCCCACCACCACCACCACCAACAATCCCCAGCAAAAAGAACAACAACAACAACAACAACAACAACAATCCACAACAGGCGCCGGCCCCCGCCGCTCCTCCACCAAAAAAGCAGCAGCAGCAGCGGCGGCGAAGAAGAAGAAGAAGAAGCCAAAATCCGACCCAGCAATCTATCAAGCCCCGACATCAACCCGCAACGGCAACAACGACAACGACAACGACAACGACAACGATGACGACGACGACGACGACGACGGAATTCTGTTCAGTAATCCCGCGGCGTGGAATACGTTGAGTCTTGTGTTGAGGGATCGAGGCACGTTGAAGTTTGTGAAATTTGTCTCGAGGAATGCGCCGGGGGATAGGCTGGATGTGGTGGGGTGTGTGGAGGTTGATGATTGTGATGAGGGGGATGATGGGGGGGGAGGGGGAGGGGGAGGGGGAGGTTTAGGAGGTTAGTGAGGGTGGTTAGGTAGAGTGGTTAGTGAGGAGGTTAGTGAGGGAGGTTAGGTGGTTAGGTAGGTAACCTTTCCCTCCCTTCTAGATTCCTTCCATCTAGGCTCCTTACCTTACCTTACCTTACCTTACCTTAGCTTACATTGCCTCCTTTAAACAACAACAACAACAACAACAACAAGCAAGCAAAGGAGTCAATATCTATACATACATAGGTATATATAATAAACAAAAAGAATAAAGAGAAAAGATTGAAGAATAAAGAATAAAAAGGAAGTCAGCAGCTACCTACCAACTACTTAAGTATATATATCTAGAGAGTTTCCTTCTTATACATCTATTCTATTCTACATCTATTCTATCCTATCCTATCCAATACTTTCATACCTAATCAATAAAGCCTATATAGTCAAAACCACCTAGGTAGTTACAGCAATTAATCAAGTACATAGGAACTAAACACAATCGTATTGCGTACAACCTATATTACATCTCCTACTCTCTATTTCCAAGCTCGGCCTTATTGCTGTCTGATAATATATATATATAAGGTAAGTGAGTTGCCAGGCAGAGACGACAAGGCTTCACTTGCGGCCCCACTAGCCTGCCTGGCGGCCTGCATTGCGCGATTCTGTGAGCCTCCACGCGGTTCTGTGAACGCACCTTCCCGCACACGAACAAACAACACACACTCAGACATATTTCTGTTCTGACTTCGTCTCGCTTCTTAACCTTCGCAAACTGACAAACGCGAAACACCGAGCACTACTACCAACATGGAGGATGCTGTCGATGCATCGCCTGGCGAGAAGCCAAAAGGCTTCAAGTCACCACTGGACATACTCGAGAAGTATGTTATAGTGGAAGACTGGAGCTATCGTCCCTGATGCAAGCAAGCTGACTCCTGAGTTGCACAGGCTATGGCGTACAGGGCAGTACAGCGATCTCACCATCACCTGCAATGGCTCCCAGTGGAAGGTACACAAGGCTATCGTATGTCTCGCTTCGGACTTTTTCAAAGCTTGCTGCAACAACTTCAAGGTACGTATCGCGACCCGGCGGTGGAATCGGGACTCGACTCTCTTCCGCTTGCGCTTAGTTCTAGCTCCCGACGAATTCTCGAGACTAATAGTGACCTTTAGGAGGCGTCCAGCGGTGTTATTGACCTGCCTGGCGACAGAGCGGACGCTGTGAATGCGCTTCTAAAGTACATTTACACCGCCGATTACAACGGTCCCAGGTACCCAGAGCCGGTTCTCTTCAACGTCTTCGTACATACTATCGGCGATAAGTACGGGATGCGCAATCTGTGCCAACTCGCAGAGGCCAAATTCGAAAAGCGTGCTACCGAGGAATGGCAAAGCGACGCATTTGCCGACTCCATCATGGAGATGTCTTTGACGTCGCCGGATTCCAAGAGAGTTCTCTTCAAGACTGCCGCAAACATTGCGGTCAAGCATGCCAAGGAGCTATTCACGGGCAAGAAGACCAAGTTCCAGGAGACTGTGCGCAAGGTCGCGCCGTTCGCATTCGAGGTCACTTCGAGGGTGATGGTATCTCAACCATCAGAAGACATCACCACCAAGTTCAAGTGTCCTTGTTGTGCAAAGTCATTTAATGTGGACAATAAGTACAGCTGGTTTATTTACTGTTGTTACTGCGGCGCAGAGTTCGAGAGCAGCATGTAGCGATAGAATGCCGCCAGGGTATAGAACAGTCCATACCGTCCGAATTCGCATTGTCCATGACGAAATCTCTTTGCCGTCACTGCTGACCAAGATCCCGAGTTGTTCATGACCATCAAACATGACTGTCTCTTCCTCTCTTTGCTTGTCTTGTCTAGTGACCATCTTTCTCTCGTCGGCATAAACTCCTTCCAATGTGCAACTCGATGTCGTCGATGTGGAAAGGTGGAATGCCTAGGTAGCTCATTCGCAAAGGAAAAGGTGAGGTGAGGTGAGGTGAGGTAAGGTAAAATGAGGTAGGAAGTGAAAAGATGAGGTGAGCGGCCATGATAGGTAAGGTAGGTAGGTCAGGTACCTACCAGGTAAGTAAGGTACCTGAGTCCAGATGTCGGAAGCCCCTTCCTCCTCCCCTTTTGTTTTATTTCCCTCCATCTCCTTCCCGACCTCTCGAGGGACTAAGGTACTTCATGCCATCCCAGAATGATAAAGTTCCCACGGAGGCAAGAGGAGGAATCGGTCATCGAAGCAAGCGTTGCGACAGAGATAGACGCCAGAGGGCCTTTGCATCCCACACCTACCTATCTACATACAACAGCCTGGTACCACTGTGATGGCTTCGGGGCTCTTTCTACTAGCTTGCGAGTAGAACTATTACACATGTCCTTTGGAAGGAGTAGTATCGAGTCTCTGTAAGACTCAGATCCGGCCATATACAATGGAGTTTGTCTTCGTGCGAGATATACTACAGCGTAGACTCGATCTTCCAATCTGGCAGAGAATGGAGAATTCGTCTCTTCCGCCCTCGTGACAGACTTCCATATGGATGATCCGCATCATCGTCTTGAGGCAGGGGGGAGGGAAACCATAGCAAGATTGGTGATGCTAGTGGAGCCCAGGCATAAGCAGTAGAGTGGCACATGATGTCCTCAAGGTAATCTCCAGTCCTGGAGCCAGCTTTGACAGAAAAGTCTGGCCTGTCAAAGCACTTCCAAGAGCTCACATCCAGGGCACCTCCGGAACGATGAGTCCTGATAGCAGACATCCCCATCACATCAGTCCCAAGGATGCATTGCGAGGCTTCAACATCTATGCAGCAGCATTCATGACTTTTCTCTCCTTGACATCATCCATCACGCCATTTTCTCTCGCGGTCCCCGTGGCTGTAGAATCAGTCTCCGTCTGCACAGCCACCCCGTCCTTGACCACCTGCGCATGCAACTCCTTCAGCGCCTCCAACATCTTTCCTCTGACGTTCTCCATCAATGCATCAACATCCTCTTTGCTCATGCCCTTCGTACTCACAGGCTCCAAGACCCTCACAGGAATCCTCCCGGGCACAAACCTCTTCCTCTTTACATCCAGCACATTCGAATAGTTGGCGACCACGATCGGCACCACCGGAACCTGTGCCTGAATGGCCAAATGAAACGCTCCCTTCTTGAACGCCAACAGGTCCGGATGACTATAGTACGATCTCGTTCCCTCGGGAAAGATAAATACACTCTGTTTATGTGTCACCATCTGTTTCGCAGCCTCGTCGAAAGCCGCAAAAGCCTGGGTCCTCGATTTCCGTTCGATAAACACCGTCCGACTCAACGTCATAAACCAGCCCAAGACGGGCGTATACTTCAAACTCTTCTTCGCAGTCACCACACACCACGGGGGGAACACATGTCCCAGCACACAGACGTCCAATTCCGTCTGATGGTTTCCGACAAACACTGCCGGACGAGTGGTGTTTAACCATCCCCCTTCTTCCTGCGGACCGGCATCCTGAATATCGAACCAGACGCCCGTAAAGAGGAGCATGGTCCATTTGAAGGCTCGCGCAGTGTAGTATTGGCCCAGGCCGCCGGCGTCGAAGAGGGACAACAAGGCCGAGGCCAAGGTGCCGTAGGTTGCGCAGAGGACCAGGGCGAGGAAGGAAGCGAAGCTGCGGGCGTAAAAGGAGAGGATGGGGAGGTTGAGAGTGCGGGAGAGGAAGTTGAGGGCGTGGATGAGCAGCGTGAGGAGGGTGATGATGGTGGTGAGGTAGAAGAGAAAGGACGACATCTTGGCAGGGCGTCTTGGAGTAAGTCGGTATGGCTGTTGTTGTTGTTGTTGTTGTTGTTGTTGTTATTGGTGGGCCATGCGTTGTGGTGTTGTCGTCGGCGAAGAGGAAGAGTGTCGTCGGTGTGGAAGAAATGGAAATGCAGATGAAGAGGTGAAGTGGGGCGAGGTGTATTTTTGAAGAGCCGAGAAGAAGAAGAAGAATCATCCATCACATGCACCCACCAACACACACCGCACAATTTGGTACCAGACAGTGGCAGACACGCACGTGAATCAAGACCAAGTGGTCATATCTGCACAATTCCTCCATAGAGCTGCTACTGCTACTGCTACTGTGCGACACAGACTACCTGGATGTATAGGTACACATCCATCGCCTCCCATCATCACCGCCCTATTCCACACTCGTGGGAATCTTGACCATACCTCTCTTCCGATCTTCATGCGGCATACCATACCTGGCACCCACACCCTCCCGACCCCTCCCATTCTTGCCCACCTTCTCCGCGCTAATATCCTGAAACTTGAAATCCCACCTCCGCGTACTGACGATCCTTTGCGACATCTCTTCCCAAGCAGCCTTCTTAGCTTCCGCTTTAGCCTTGGCCTCCTGAATGTCTTGGTCGCGTTTCCCCTGACGCGCCCAGCGCTCCTCCCTGCTGATCCCCGCTCGACTGTCCTTTTCGAGATCGATGAGCTCAGGATGAGGGATGCGCTTATCTGCTGGTAGGAGGTTGTCGTGAAATGCCTTGGCGGCATCTTCACGAGTGAACTGACGAGATTCCGACACTGGGACGAAGAGCTGTTGTCTTGTTGCGGGGTGCACCGGGAGATCGTTTACGGATTCGTGCGGAAATATCTGTTGTCTGGGATTGTTCGGTTTATATGGCGTTTGCGGTAGCATAGCCAGGACTGCATCGTTGTACGCCTTGGCGAGTGGTTTGTTCTGCACGTGCACCATTAGCCCACCCGTACCTCCACTTGTGTGTCATCGTAGCCATGTGTAGATGTGATCCAATCAGATAGGAGCGAAATGTTAGTAACCATGTAGTTGTCTTCAAGACTAATCGAAAAATTTCATCATCATCATGTGGAGGAGTTTGCGTGTGGTTAGAGACCAGAGGAACAGTATCACGATGACAACTCACCTCAGCTTCCCACGACTTCTCAATACTCTTCAGGCGCACCACAGCAGCCACTCTTCTCAAATCAATCCCAAAAGCCGCGCTGACAGTGGAGACATCCACTCCCGCACCCACTACCTGTGCATATACCTCCTCTCGCAGCTCTTCAGATAACACACTCTGTGATCGAAAATTATCGTTCAGCGGAAAAGGCCTCATGTCACTCGATCTTTCTTTCACCATCCCACCTCGCGCCTCAATCTCCGCATTATCTTCTCTCTGCTTCGCTCTCGTCCTCACGTTTTTCGCAATCGTCGCCTCGTCTAATCCTTGCTTTCTCTCTTTCGCTTGAATCGCCTCTTCCTGCTCCACAGGAGCAACATCAATCACTGTCGGAGCAGCAGCAATCGCCTGCCCCTGCCGATCGCTGTTATTGACCCTTGCAGTCCTGATGAGCTTTCCGGATTTATCGTACGCAGACATATAATTCGTGCTACCAGGTAAAGGATCCCGGAAGACTTTTCCGGGCCCATTGAGCCATTCCCACATGTTACGCCGCTGACGAGTTGCTTTGGTGGCCGGTTGGCGATGGAAGTCTCGGGTTTGTTGCGTGGAGATGGTGGTCGCGGAGGAGCCATGGCTCGTAGAAGAGCTTTCATGGAGGACTGAAGGCCGTGTGCGAAAACATTGGCATGTCGGTTGAGGTGGGAGACGATGGGATGGTATTCGGGGAGGCATACTGGTGACGGTTATGTGTGTTTGATGATGGAGGCTTTTCCTCGTGTGGTGAAGTAAAAGGACGGAGATGGAAAGGAACCCCCGAGCTTTGATTTGCTTGGCGCGAGGTAGAAGTTCCAACGAAGTGTTCCTGTTCCTTCGTCTCTTGCAACATCAACATCAGCTGCTAGAACACACAACATTGCCATCACACTGATCATCGGCTGTGAGGAGATGGAATGACAATTTGTCGTTCGAAGCATCAACTCATGGCACAACGTCGTACTCATTCACCACAAGAAAATCATCTCATGGGAGGAGGCCTCTATCTAATAAACACCCACCACGTTTCTTTGAAGGCGCTCGCTGTACGACACTTCCGGCGCTCTTCTCGCCTTATATACCAAGTTTGCCAGACATCGGTTACGATGTCACCAGATGTCGAGTCTCGCGCCTCGCAGCACAGTATACAACGACTTGACTTCCATCTCTGGGCGACGGCGGCAGGCCGTATTCATACTTTCCTATCCTCTCGTCCAGGGGGGTCACAATTGTACGGCTATTGGTATCATTTCCTCTGTGCACCTATCTCCTCTGCAGAGAGCAGCTCTGCAATGCCATCCCTTGTTTGTATATATGTCGTATACTTGATCACGAGCGGCGAGAGCCCAGTCTGTCTTCTATCAACAGCAGTCTAATCTACATATTGCATCATAAAATTCCACATTCATCAATCCAATGTAGGACCTGTGGCGCAGCGGTAGCGCGTCTGATTCCAGCTCTTGGAACCTCCAGAAGGTCATCCGTTCAAATCGGGTCAGGTTCATCTCTTTTGATCATCTTTTGTTTGTTGTTGCGAAGGAGAGAGAGGTTCGTTCGCACCTCGAAAGTTTCGAAGAATTGGCCGAAGAAGCAGGATCGGCGTTTTGTTGTTTTGCTGGAGAAAAAAATCCTTTGAGCTCTGGATTGTGGGTATGTGGGGGTTCTTGGACTCCCCTCCCCCCTGCATTCAATGCTGACAAGCAGGAAGACGACGTACGTTCTGAGTATTATACTGTATCTGGGATTCGCGCAAATGTCCAACGTCGATCGAGCTGAATCAGGTTCCCGACAACGACCCCGAGCATTGCACTCCAGCTTTTCCCGAAGCCGAGATGCCATTTGACGAGGAAGAAAAGGATCTGTTTAGATATCACCCCATCGGAGAAGCCGAGAAATGATATCGAGCAGCAGGGAATCGTTTGTGCAAACAGGATATGAACATGCAATATGCAGCATTGTATCATCAAAATAATATTACAGTACAGTATGACAATCTATCTACAACGCCTTAATCGCATTCAAATAAGTCTTCCCGTCCTCGATAACGTCCCATCACTCTTCGTCAGCGGCCAAACACTCCCCAGCCCCGCTCCATTACTTGGTCAACACCCGACAACATCACTCTGACTCTGCAGATACTTCACAGTACTCTTGACAAAAGTGTTGATCACTTTCTGATCAGTACACGGGTTAAACCCTCCTCGATCGTACACACAAGCGAATGATACCAGCCAATGTAGCGAGAAAGGTCCTTGAAATTCTGCGTGCTTTGAATGCCAGGATAGCCACTCAGGCCTGCTTTCTTGGAGACTATGGTGTTCCTAAGGACATCAGAAAACCGAGCCAACACTGCCAGTGCGGCGGAGAACTGATACTGCATGGTTAAACTGAATGAATATCGCGGATGAAGAGTACCCACTTTGTTTATCTCATTCGTATAGCGCATATATACGTCCTCCATGAGATCAACGCCACGTGTGAGTATGGCGACGCTGCCGAAGAAGATCAGTGCCAGAGTGGACAAGATCTGAGAGCTTGCAAGGCTACAGCAAGGCTGGGCACCTGTATTCCAGTTGTGGCTTCGGCTCGTATTTTCGAGCTCTCGTCGACCGGCCTCGATCATGCTATCGGACAAGGATCGGGAGTCGGAGGTGTGATGGTAGTAGCGGGTTCTCGCCGTGAAGAACAGTGCGTGCAGACGATCGGCGAGACATATCTCAAGCGTCCCATTGATCGTAGCTTTGGCACGAACCAGAATATACCCCGATGGCAGTCAATTATCCAAACTGCGCCCCTATAACTCATCCACTGGAAGCGAAAGTCTCGACCTCCTTGACATAGCAGCGCCAGACGTGCTCTCGGTGTACAGGTTGATGCCAGTGTCACGGGTAGGAGGTAGGATGTAGGAGGTAGGATGTAGGAGGTAGGATGTAGGAGGTAGGATGTAGGAGGTAGGATGTAGGAGGTAGATGAATGGCAATGGTCGAAGGAGGAGGAAGAGGAGGAAGAGGCGAATGAGGAGGTCTCCACTTTCACGTGCTGAGAACTGTCTTGGCATTACTCAGTCACACTTCACGTCAACTCCAACGCGTCCTCTTCCTCCAGGTTAACACCACCACCACTACCACCACCACCACCTCCGCAATGCCAGCCGCGACATCGAAACGCGTGCGCGGCATCAAGATCTCACGCCACTTCATCATTGGCAACGAGGCCCACGTCCTGCCCCATCCTAACTATCCCTCCCCAGCACCAGAAGGCCACACCAAAGGCTGGAAAGTCTATGTCCGTCCTCTCCCCAATGGCCCCGATATAACCACGTGGCTCAAGAAAGTCCAATTCAAACTTCACCATACCTATGCAGATGCTTCGCGGACAATCGAATCTTCCTCCATGATCGACCCGGACAAAGGGTGCGCCAAAAGAGACATCTCATTCGAGGTCGCTGAGACCGGATACGGAGAATTCTCAGTAGAGATAAGACTCTACTTCGCGCCAGAAAGTGGGGAGAAGGCGATCTATCGTGAGCATTATCTGACGCTGTCGCCGTATGGGGATGAGAAGCAGAGAGCTAAGCAGGAGAAAGAGAATCTGGTTGTTGCTGAGCGCCTGGAGATGATTGAGTTCAATGAGCCCACGGGTGACTTCGCGAAGATGATGATGAGTGAGGATCAGTTCAATTGGTTGAAGGTGAAGAAGGGAAGAGGGAAAGGGAAGAAACCGGATTTCGTGTTTGAGGGTCAAGTTGAGCCTAGTGCACAGTTGCCGGAGAGGGCAATTGGAGAGGGAGGCGGGCCGAATGGCGCCGCGTGGAGTGCGCAGTACGAGAGGCAGGTTTTGGCGCAATTGGAGAAGGGTCGGGAAAAGCTTGATTCTATGCTTGAAGAGGAAAAGAGGAGGATGGAGCAGAGGCGGAAAGAGTTGGAGAAGTTGGGTGGAGGTGTGAAAGCGTAGAGATCGTGTCGAGACCAAATGAGGCACTAGGATTGGATCTGGGATGCTATAGTATGGCCTTGAAGATACGGAATCAGCGAGGCGCTGCTGCACAAGTCTCTTCGAGGACTACGGAGGGCGAACGGCCGCGTTCATCCAGAACGACTCGGGATTACAGTCAGTACTGCTGATTGGTCCATCCGCAACGCGCAGACGACTCGTCGGTCGCGTACGAACATGAGACGGGCTAATTTCGTGTCGTATCTACCACTACGAACACGCGGCACAGCTCGATCCAGCTCTTCGAGCGCTCTTCTCGGCGGAGCTAGTCTCGTTTTTGAGAGGGTTCGATGGCGTGAAATGGCGGTTCCTGGCATTGACTTCAATGGGAACAGGTTTCCCTCGACCCGCCGTCCTGGTTCTGTTACACGAGACCTCGCGATCGAAGACTATCTGCACATCGTAGTCCCGATTGATGGCTGCCTTACACTGCTGATGCAACCTCAACCTGACCCAGTAAGCAAGGCCCAAGCGATTATTTGTAAGCATCGCACAAGAATACCTACTACTAACGGAAATAATGGGAGGCAAAGCGGAAAGATGTAGAGACTTCGATGGTCAGATCAAATTGCATAGAATATGCTGCTACTATCGGAACGATGATCAGTCTCAAGTGTGTAGCGAGCAGTGGAGAATGTTAGCTGCTTGAAGTCCCAGGCCACATGTATGGGTCCGCCTATAATGACATCAACCTAGGTGAACATTAAAAAGCATGTCAGAAGATACGGTGCTACCACAACAGAATGAAACGCAGAAGATCAAATCTCATCGAGCTTCTATGCGAATGTCTCGTATTACAGTCACGCTGATTTCTACAGGTTATAGACCAAAATAGGTAAGGACGTAACAGAGCCACCACGAACGAACGATTTCATCTATAGTTAGGTACCTACCTTATGTAAACTAAGGTAATATCCCAGTTCTGCTTACGGCGCGAAGACTTCCATCCTAGGTGACAGCGGGGATGTGAGCAATCGTGGCCAAAAGATGAAGTCGTGCATGGAACTCCCGCTGCTGAAAAAGGTATGGCGCTCATGAACGGGCGAGCGCCGTGGTGTCAGGCTACGACACGAGGGAGAAAAGCTGATACGTCGGACAGCTGGGAATGGATGTCAGGTACATGTATGTCAAATGCTTGCTTTCGCTCGCTCGTCACAGTCAATATACATGTAGCACTTAGGTACATGTAGGTAGGTATCATGGCAAGCACGCTGCGAGCTCGAGGACCCATCACTCCAAACGCAACTTTTGTGCTGAGGTGCTTTCTATTGCATTTGTGTGTGCATCTCATCAGCAATCTTCAGACAAACTCTGATCGGTATGTGCAAGAAGTAGAGTGGTGATAGAGTGATTATACACAATCCCAGCAGCGCCTCGCTATGCCGCCCGCCCTGATGGTGGACAAGATCTATCGTATGCAGATGCCACTTCGCTTCGCTTCGCCTCTTACACAAAGCAGATCCGCACCCACTGTGGCGGAGTGATGAAGAAGCGCTCTGCTGTAGTCATCGTCTCTGCGGTATTATACACTCCGTTTATTCCTCCAATAACGCCTTGCGCACCAGCTGGGAAATCCATTAGTCTCTCACTCCATTTGACGTTCTGCAAGACCAACACTTACCGCCCATGAACCCGCCATCGACCCCACAATCGCACTGGAAATCATCATCGGCCTCACTCCTCTCGTCGCCTTAAACACCGCTCCACTGATACTCCCCGCCGCGATGCTATTTAAAGTGTCATGTTTCCCCCGATAGTATCCAATCGTGCTGTTAATACCATTGTACATCATCGCGACTACACCCGCCGAGTTCCCCAAGAACGGCCCTCTTCTCGTGATGGAGTTGAGCGCCGAATTCAGTCGCAGCTTCGGAGGCGCAGTCGAAGGTAATTTGCTCAATCCTTCCCTCAGACCCCACGCGCCTCCTATCACCAGACCGGAGAGGTATGTGACGCCGGTCCCGTAGCAGAGATCGTCGGACCAGCCTCGCGACGGGAGGAGGGACCGGCTGCCGGGGAGGTCGGAGAGGATGTCTTCGTCGAGAGTGAGGTAGTCGAGCGTATCTTGGTTGAGACCTGCTAGCGGGTGGAGCGCGGCGGGGTCGAAGCCTGCTGACGGGCTGGTGATGAAGCTGCCGACATCTTCGGCGGTCGGGGTGGTGAAGGTGGGTTGCGCTATTTGGTTTCCGGCGTGGTCGTGAAGATTGTCTGTGGTTGCTGTCGCTGTCGCTTTTGGTTTGCCTGTGAAGACGTCCCAGACACCCATGGTGGAGATTCCCCCTATATCCTGGCTCGCGTGGTGATGGTGATGGTGATGGTGTACAAGGAACGGTGTGGGCGGCGACGACAAGTGCGATGGTTGATGATCATGATCTTTTCTCAAAACCGCGAAAGAGAGTGTCGACATCGCCAGCCCAAAGGGGAAGCCGCCACCGGGCCGACTTTGCTTCCGATACTTCTTCTATTTCGCCCGCATGACTTTTTCCAAATTCTCGTCCTTCGACTTCCCAGGGACTTCACCTCCTCCTCCTCCTCCTCCTCCTCCTCCTCGCCACCTTCTGGTATATCGAGTGCCATGTGTGCAGAGGCGACGATGAGCACCTCTACTCAGCTTCTGGATGAGGCTCATCTGAAAACGATTTCGAGGTCGATACGAGATTATATCCCGAGCACTGCGACTGATGACAGCGAGGACGACACGACAGCGTAAGGCGACATCCCAACCCGTATAGCGTATACCAGCCATGGCGGAGAGTGGCTGATGGGTAAGTAGACCGCTTCGACTTCTACTTGACAATGTCTTGTATACGAGCAGCTTTCCTATCTTGAGTATTGCACATCGTACCGCCGCCTGGAATACGCTCTGCTCACTGATCGACCAGTCTTCGCAGTCAACGGTCGAAGCTGTGAGACAGACCATCTGGGACCATGGAACGTGGAAACGTGCCCTACGTCTATATCTTGATCATGCCCACAACGCTCGGCCAAAGTCTTCGAGACAGCTGCTAGTCACTCTAACGAGTGCGGTCCAGAAGCAGGTGGGAGACTTGAGAGCGCGAAGCTTGGAGCTCGCTACCAAGGCTTTGGTGAGCAGTCTCGTCGACTACGAGGATCCACCAAGAGCCAAGGCTGGCATACAGCTTTTGACGACTTTCATCTCAAAGCAATTGCTGGACGTCAAGGACGTACCGAGCGCCTTCACGAGTCTTCGTCCAGGAATTCATGTCCACGAAGGCGTTCTCGGCGCTCGAGATCTTCTTGAAGTTCTTTTCCGATGGCTTGGGAAGGGCGACTTTGGCTCCACCATCGCCTCGAGCGTGTCTACTGTCCTAGAACGACTTGATTGCCATGACGCCGAGCTAGGAGGCAATATCGGAAATGCACGGGAAGTACAACCATGGCGGACGCCTCTCGAGAGCAGCTACCGCCAAGGTGGTATCAACATGGATGACCTACGAGCCCACATATTTCCTATGCTGTTCCGGCGGAGGCCTGAGGACTTCTCGACTTATCTGCACTGGTATGGCATCGAAGTCGGGCGTGATTATTCTACAAAAATACCCAGTTTTGATTCGTACACCGAGATGCTCTATGCTGCATTACATACTGGCAAAGCTATTGGGTTGCTCACAGAAACAGATGACAGGACTGTCACTTGTGTCGATAACGTGGTTGGCGTTCCCATAAGCATCATCGGATCGCTCATGACCAGCTCGGATCGCTCCGCACGCTTGGCCGGGCTGTCTGTACTGCTCGTGTCGCCCATTCCATCGAAGCCTCTTTCTGTGAGTGCTCTGGCTCTGGTGAAGAAGGCCTTTGGAGTATACTTGGCAGACGTCGATGCAGACTTTCGTAGTGAAGTCTTCGGCGCGGTCCAGAGACTTGTCGATCGGCTCAGGTCCGTTACTGCTGTGCTTGCTCGTGCTAATGCCCTCTCTACCACGATCGAGATGGCTCGGATCACTTTGCAAAAGCACCAAGACCTGCTCAAGTGGCTATTGCGCTTCCTTGCACAAGAGCTGCGACCGACGGCAAGCTATCAGAGGCATATATGTGCACTGAGATGCCTGTCGATGCTCGCACGCTCTGGCCTGGACCATGGGGTCCCTGCGCGAGAGTGGTCAAAATCTGCGCAAGGGCAGATTAAGTGGCCATTCGAGCTCTCAGTCATGAGCCCTGAGCTACGCCGCTTACTTGTCGACCTCCTGATGGATCCCTTCGATGACGTGCGCCAGTCCTCTTTCTCACTGCTGAATCTGTATAGCTCCCTAGGATTTCATGGGCAGACTTCGGCTCCATCGAAGCTGGAGGTGTTACCTGCCTCTGCCTGCGCCGTCGCGCCTGATTTCTATCTACAAGCCCTA
The DNA here is from genome assembly GCA_000291705.1 of Sphaerulina populicola P02.02b. Taxonomy (NCBI): domain Eukaryota; kingdom Fungi; phylum Ascomycota; class Dothideomycetes; order Mycosphaerellales; family Mycosphaerellaceae; genus Sphaerulina; species Sphaerulina populicola. The sequence goes on from JH792507.1 coordinate 49,632, forward strand.
GATCGAGCGGAAGCAACCATGCATCAGACTGGGAGAGCGGATCATGCGGACGGAGTGGCATATCTTTACTCGCTGTATTATCAGGCTTGTATCGCGGAAGGACGCACAGAACCTGCTTGGCAATACGCTGAGCAGACAGTGCTCGAAGAGAGGCTGTTGAAGAAGCTCGGGCTCTTCGTGGGAACTGCACAGATATCGTTATCCGAAGCAGTCGCAGGCTTGCCTCTGCACGGCCTCTTAACAAGTCTTCGTTACGTGCTCGTCCAGCGCCATTTGCATGTCGACGACCATAGTCATGATCAAATGCCCGACACTATATATTCATGGCTTCGACAGATCTGGGACGTAGTCAAGCCTGTCCTCTGCGATGATGCCCCAGAAGGCTACTTGCCAGAGGAATCTGAGGCGTGCGCCAACGACACAAAGGAGACGCTCAGTTATTGCTGGCGAGCACTAAAAGAGAGCAGTCTGCTGCTAGGAACATTGGTGTCATTGGATCCGACCCCTTCCAGCGACGAAGCTGCCCATCTCACGAAGTACAGCTCTCTATGCTTCACTCAACTGGCAGAGCTGAGACACCGGGGCGCCTTCTCGACTGTCGCGCAGACCTGGGCTACTTGCTGCACACGAGCAAAAGACGCATCACACCAGGGCCAACCACAGCTAGAGATTTGGTATGAAGATATTGTGAGCAAGCTCAGAACCAATGTCACGATCAACACACGCCGCTCTGCTGGCTTTCCCTCGCTACTCTGTGGCGTCTTGGTGGCTGACCGGTCAGGCAAGCTGGTAGCGCAAGCAGTAACTGACCTGGAATCCATTGCACGTCAAAAGGTCGATGCGAGATCGGCCGAGGAAGGCTCCTTGTCGCAGGTGCATGCCATGAACTGTTTCAAGGATATTCTCAAGAACTCGAAGCTGGGTGAACGCTCAGAGCCATTCCTGGCGAACGCTCTGCAACTTTCCGCCGACGCTCTGCGCTCGGAGGCGTGGGCCATCCGGAACTGTGGTTTGATGCTTTTCCGGGCTGTCATCGATCGCTTACTGGGAACAAGCGACGCGCACTTCGACGACGACGCAGATATACACAAGCGCATCTCTACAGAAGCGTATCCTCACCTCCTCGACGTGGTCCTCAGTCTCCTCAAGGCACCTGCAGACGGCACCACTACACGTTTTGAAGGCGTGTTCCCTGCGCTGCAACTCCTCCAGCTCACCCGGGTCCCCGAAGATCGACTGTCCGAGACCACCAGCGCCGTTGAAACACTGATATCGAGCTCATCGTGGCATGTGCGAGACAAAGCAGCTCGCAAGTTAGCTTCCTTCACGAGCATGGACGAACTTGCCCTGCAACTTGATGAGCTTTTATCAGGGGGACCACTTCGAGAAAACCACACTCATGGTCTTTTGCTGCTGATCAAATACACCTTGGCCCAAGCGACGACTGATATCATCCAGCCAGAAACACCCAAACATGAACTTACCATCGCTTTCTACGACTGTTCTTGCCTCGCTCGATCGGCGGGAGAGTTATTCCATCGCACAAGAAGTGTTGTGACGAAGGCGGCCAGCTTGGATGTTGTCAGAGCCTGCTCAGCTTTCCTCACTGGGATCAATACTGTAACACGCGCGAGTTATGATCACGGCGCGCTACTCCTCACGCTTGCCAAGCCCGACTCTGCTAGTGGCCATGCCATCGACGTTTTCCAAGCCATATTAGACGACATTCGGGAAGATCCCACCGCAGCTGTCATTCGCCAAGCGTGGGCTCGTCTGATGGCCCAATATCTCTCCGCACAACCCGTGTCAGAGCATGACCCGTGGCCAGATTTGATTGCCATGGTCGTGGAACTATCGCAATACGACGAAGACGCGGTGGTACACTTCCTGCAAGCATTGCATCCTGTCGGAGTGGACAGTGGAAAATCGACGTCGCAGCTCATCATGCAGCTGTACACGTATATATCAGGGGGCAACGCGAGGATGGAGCTCAAATGTACTGCCCAGCGGACGTTCATCGAGCACGCCGGAGCTTCTGAAAATTCAGTTGAGTTTGATATTGTGCGAGTACAGGAGTATTCTGTGGATAGTGGTTCGACCGCCCAGTACGCCGATCAGCTTCTACAAATCCAGGCATTACACCTCGAGTTTCTCTTGAGAACGCTACCAGTTGTACACGATGAGCTTATCGAGGATGTCTCCACATGGTCAGCTGCGTGCGTGGCGTCCATCAACGGTACTGGCATCTACACGCGTGAAGCGGCGGCCGAAGCACTTGGACGAGTCGCACAAGTCTGGCACATCATGCAGACAGAGGAACGTCTCGAAGGCCATTTCCTCCGTTTATGTATCGCCGTCTACGATCTGCTCCACGACGACGACGAGGATATCCGTCTACTGGCAAGCAAAATCTCCACACGAATCATTCCTGGCACTCCACCGCGCTTTCATGGCTCGGAGCCTATTATAGCAAGTCAAAAGCTTCTAGCGTTCAGCATCAAGCGCTGGCCCTCAAGCCCTCACTTGATCGCAGAAGCTTTTTACCGTGCTTTTAGCTTCGACGAGACCACCGCCAACAACAACTCTCCCCAACCCCTCACCGAACGCCTAGCAACCACTAATGGGATGAATGACCGCGATACAACGCTCTTCGCTGAAGAAAAGCAAAACCTTTACATCGACGAAGCCAAAGAAGTCCGCATCTGGTCGCAGGTTCTAACAAAACTCCACGCACCTTCTATTCCCAAATCCCTGATTCAATCTCTCGCGACCTATGTATCCTCTGCTCTCTCCGACCTCAGCGTCCACGCTCAAAATCTCCCCCAAAACTTTGACGGACCTCTTGGTTGGACTACGACCACTTTAGATCTCTACACCCTCGGCCTTCGAGTCATCTATGGCGCTGAAGTGCTTTTGAACATATCTGGTGATTTTCACGGGGTGAAGATTCCTGTCCAGCCGTCGGAGTTGAGGAAGAGGTTGTTCGAATTTGTTACGGCGTTGGAAAAGATGAAAGGGAATTGCTTGTGGAAGTGGGAGGCGGAGAGGGTTCTGACGGAGTCTTTGTCGAGGAAGGTCGAGAGGGTTGGGGGATTTATTGGTAGGGGGTTGGAGGAGCATATCTGATTTCACAATAGTTGGTGAAGTATTGCTTCTTTAGGTATATAGGCATCATCACACACCTGAGTCACGTAGTTCAGTCGTTCGTGATGACAGCGAAATACTGTGTGTCCGCAATTTCCCGTATTCGCAGCCTCGCATTCCAAGTAGCCCGGGCTGTTAGACTGTTAGACATGTAGGACAGCACAAATCTTGTCGGTAGTTGCGCGATACAGGCAGGGCATCGTGGGAATTGCTTGTTGCCATTGTTGCTGCGCAAACGGATAAATAAAAAGTCTCACTGCTCGCTATTCATTCTCTCGGTTTCGTCAAACATTTGACAAAAAAAATGCCTCGTGCGTGGAGGCGTGAAGAGATCATTTGCTGATTGTCGAACTTGCTGTCGGCTTGTTCTCGTAGGTAGATATCAATCATGGGCTGGCTATATTCTCGTGGCTTGAAGATGGTGATAGTGAATCGTCAAGTGAATTGATACTCCATCATTCCTAATTCATTTGACAGTGTTTTCGATCCGAGTTCCGAGATCGTGCCTAGGAGGTAGGAGGTAGAAGGAATACCTCCTACGTTCTAGACCAGCAAGGCTTGGCAACGGACTTCATTCACCTCCTCTGCTCTCCTTTCCTCTCCTTTACCCTCCTCTATACCGCTTATCGTCATCCTTTTACTATATTCTCACCTCCTACACTACTTCCCCAGGTCGACATGCATCGCCAACTGCTACGCTTATAGCGTGCGACATCTCTCAATGAGCATCAAGACATTTCTTTTTTGCTTGGTCTTGACTCTCTACTACCGGCACCAAGCAAGACTTTGGCCTCCTATATGCTATTTCAAAGTGCGAAAGCACCCAGGCATCGCATCGCATTGCGTCGCATCGCATACTCGCCATCAGGACATTCCTGTATGAGAATATGCTTATATTCAGCGTCAGAATTACGGACCGGAGATGGAATGTAGCAAGTTTGCCACTTTTCTTCGCAGACCATCTTTGGGCCTCGTTTTCCCCTATACAATAGTATGGATTCAGCGTGTCAAGGTCTGTCTGTCTGTCTCTCTGTTCGAATCTCCTCCAGGTGATGAACGACGTACCGTGCTTGGCGCGCTCCCTATACTCTCTCTTCACGCATTATAACATTCGACGGCACTTCCATCGACAACGTGAGCAAGAAATCAACCTCCAACGTGCGTCTCAAGAATGGATATACCAGGCGGCGCTTCTCTCTCGGCGCCAAATTGCACTGGACAGACCTACCGAGCAGCCCCGACTCTGTCGAACATCCCTCTTGAGCTGAGCAACGGCATCTATGACTATGCCGCCGCGCCTTCACGATGTACAGTCGTAAGCTTCTTGCGCCTCAATAGTAGCGACGGCACTCCCCGTCCGATTACGAGATTGGACAGCGCCGCCTTACTGTCTCTTAAAGAGCCTACCATACCACCCCCTCGGGGTCATTTCGAGTGACCTACCAAGCATACAAGATGCAACGTCGTAGACAGGTCTCTAAAGACGACGACGTAGTAGTGGACGTCTCGCGCTTGATACAGAAGAAGACGGTTCCGGATGAAGCAGGCCTGCGGTATTCCCGCAAAGAGGCCGTCTTACCGGGCTGTCAGTGCGAGTTCTGTATCGTGCAGTTCTTGCACGAGAAGGTTGGGGATGCGCGTTAAGGAGTGCGCGCGGATGGGGAGGATCTTACAACACACACACCTACGACCAAACACACCTTTCTACACATACGACCATCCACAAATTGAACAGCACCCTAGAGATTCGCCGAGCGGTCAACATCAGCGACCACATACCGGGCCTGCTGGCCGCAATGCAGACTCACGCTAACTATGGAGACGTAGGCCGTTTCGAAGCGGACCGTCTGGACCTGGAGGGTCGTCTTACAGACGCCCTCGGTCATCCGGTAGGAGATCTTTACCAAGTGGACAACTTTTTTGTTTGGCCGGTCTCCTCTCTCTCTTTTATTTAACTAACCTCCCTTTAGCGGCCAATTTGCTAGCCATCTACGCTAAGCGTGTTACTATCCAACGCAAGGATATGGAATGTCCACGCACCGTCCTCACCTAATGGGGTGCTTGGCCGTATTCCGCCTGTGTACTATCGATCGGTAGTCCCGTTATTACCGAGCTTTGGAACAAGCCAAAGGACCCCCCCCCCCGTAGGCTCAAGGCCGCTAAGGCTAAGAGAGCGCCAGCAGCGCTACTAGCCTAAGAGGGCGAGGAGGGAGGGGCCTATAATTAAGCATAGGTTGCAACTTGCAGACAGACCAAGAATTATCTACTTTTCACTCTTGAACTATATAATTCTACATTCCCTAGTCTTTTTTCGTAGTCGGTACTTATGGTCGGCAGCTCTCATTAGTAGAAAAATGTGCCGAATATTAATCTTTCACTACTAGAAACCTACCTTACCTATACGAAGAAAACTACCTAGCCCAACCCAACCTAAAAGTTGAAGAACCTGAAGTGAAGTGATATGAGAAAAACAGTAATAGTGTTTATTTATTGAATTTATTTCCTATCATAAGGCTCGTAAAATCATGTCTTCGTCGCAAAAAAAAAAAAAAAGGTAAACCCCCATCCCTCAAAAGAATGCAGCCGCCTCGCAGGGCTTTCAGCTATTAGGTGGCTGACGCTCAGAACGCAATGACCAAACCTCGAATAATCATCAAACAAATCAGCCATCGCGCCGTATGACACCTTTCCTATTATGACCCTCCTCCATGCTCATACTGTTGTCTACTCTTCCTCTCCCTACTGACTGGCCTTCATTCTGCTCTCCTTCAAGATCCGAATAGTGTCTTCGGGCGAATATCCAAAAAAGACAGGACCATTGATCACAATCGTCGGTTGCTGGAGGTGCGACGACGCTTCAGCTGGCAACGGTGCTGTTTTCTGGTCAGGCGGAGCTCGACTTGTTTCTGGCGGTACGGTGGGTTCGGCTATAGTAGGCTTGCCATGCGCAACACCTTCTATGGCAGCAGCAGCAGCAGCAGCAGCAGTAGCAAAGGCAGAGCCCATACCCGCGCCAGCTTTCATCGCCTTGTGATCGAATGGACATTTGCCAGCTCCACCACTCATCTTGGGCATGGAGTTGGCGCCTGTTGCATCAATAGCTGCGGCCTGCTGCTGTAGTGCGGCTGGAGATGAGATGACTCGTGCAGGCTTACAGCCAATCTCATCCCCGCTTTCCACATCAACACCAATGTCTGCGTACTTCACCGGGACATGTATGCCCCAAGGACGACTCGGCGACTCTCCTACTCGAATGTCTCGTACAGGTCGTTCGAAATGAGGTAGACGTTCTTCTGTTTGCTCTTCTGCCTCCACCTCCGCATCGGGTGCTTGTGCGCTGACACTTTTTGCCCACTTCCGAATCTTCTCATCGCTCAGCGCCTTTTCACTGCCGTCGACATCATCTTCCTCATCCTCGACGACAATGTCTTCTGGCAGCATTTCCTTGTGTCGTTGACCAAGTCCCTGGATCATCGAGACGAGATTACCGTACTTGGCGTCCAGTTCCTTGATCTGTTCTTCATTGCTCTGATATCGCATGACGCACACTTCATGACTTCGTGGAAGTTCGTGCTTGTGTTTCTCAAAGTAGGTGGCAACTTCCTCGGGAGAGTGCTGGTCAAGGAAGCGAATGGGACATACGCCACCTTCGACGCTCTCAATCTGTAATTTCTCGGTGGGACCTTTGCTCGGGGCGACAAGACTGGGGGCTTCTTCATGGTGTGGGGAGGGGCCTGTGTGATCGGAAAGGCCACAGATCTCCGCCTTGATCGGGTCAATCATGCTCGCCCTCCTGCTCCGCCTCTTCGAAAAGCTCTCTCTTCCATTGACACGACTTGCATTGTTGGTCGAGGTGCTCCCCGTCACCACACTGCCGCCGCTTCCATTTCGTTCGTATCTGCTCAGCACACTGGCGGCGTGCGAACTCAACTTCTTCTTGGCCATGCTCGCAAACGGACAGCCCAACTTACTGGGCTTCCCTTCCACAGTGAAATCTTGTTCGAGGGGTGATTCCGCGATGCTGGGCATCAAAGAGCTCGAGGCATCTGGGTTGTCCGCTGCTGGGCCGGACCAGATCTTCACTCCTGCGTCTGGCACTTCGGGCACAGCGTGTCTCAAGCCGTTAGCTGCGATGATGGCCGTCCGCACTTTGTTTGCTGCCCGCCGCGATTTCTCGTCGCTGCTCCTGTCCAGTATTTCTGCTGCCGTCTTTGGCACAACCCCTTTGTCTTTCGAGCTTCCGGCCGAGGAGATGAGGCTCAGTGGTGGTGTCGCAGTCTCGTTGGCGCAGTAGAGTTTCGCGAGCTCGTTGTACTGGAGGAAGATTCGTCAGCTGTTTGGGTCTGTCTGCGCCGATGTGGCAGAGATGGTGGTATCGAAGCAAGCACAGGAGCAGTCAGAGCGATATTGAAACAGCCTATCAACGTCGCGTCATGACGACTACAACTCTAGAGCTATGGTGATCATCATGGTAAGGTAGGTACTGTAGGTACAGGGAGGGGAGAAGGATGAACATACCTGCTCTCTCGCGGTCGCAAGCTTCCGTTCCAAGATGGAGTGAGTCCCAAACAGCTTCTGGTATTCATGCTGCAGAGCGTCGAAGCCGGCCGACAGCTGCTCAATTAGCCGGTCGACTTCGAGGCTGTTGTCCATCATGGAAGAGGCCTGCGGTCGGTCCACTGTGGTGATGGTGTGACGCCGTGTGCCAATGTGTCTCGCGTTATGTCGTGGCCGACCGGCGCATATCCTGGTCGAGTCTACCTCCACTGTCTCGGAACTCTTGACCTGGCGATGGAACGCGTGCTAGAACAACAAGACTCTGGTCGATAGGAGCTAAACTGGTATTTGTGAGGAGTACATAGTATGGTAGAGCGTACAGAAGCAAAAGACGACAGATGTATGTCTGTGGAGAGAGGGCGCGTCGTCATAGGAGGTACCACGAGGTCACTCCCTCACTCCCTCACTCCCTCACTCCCTCACTCCCTCACTCCCTCACTCACTCCCTCTCACCCTTCTCCCCTCCACGAATCTCTTCCTCCGCTGCCTGAGAATGGGAGTCAGGTAGATAGGTAATGATGCAGTAAAGTAGGATCGTCAGATTTCTACTTACTACTACCTCCACGGTAGCTACCGACCTACCTGAGACAGACCATGCCGACCCTATCCACAACAAAAGCAAGAATTGACACCTACCACACACCATGAACGCCGTACCCGAGCAATCACTCACTCACTCACTCACTCGCAGCCGATGAAACGGTTCGACTGTGGGTATCTAGTAGTAGAAAGAAAAGGCACAACATGGATGCTGCAAGGGAGAAATGCCAACCAAAGAAAACAGCAAGAACAACAACAAGAACAACAGGAACAACAGGAACAACAAGAACAAGAACAACAGCAACAACAACAACAATCGGGTAATTGCTCCCCTCTGCCCTTCCATCCCCTCATCATACGCACGACTCCTTTCTTTCCATTTTTGCAACGACCAGGCCATTGATGCGCTCGTCGAGAGAGTACGATCGCGATCGGAATCTTCTCTCATCCACTTTTGCCACCTCGCCTACTCGTCTTTGGCTCTGGTCATTCCACACAATCATCGCCACTCATTTCAATCACATTGAAAATATCTCTTCTGATCTTTTTGTTCCCCCAAGTCGCACGCGCTCGACCTTGCTCATGAGTCTTCACTGCTCTCCTAGAGATCAATCAAGCTCCCGCCTTGACTCTGCTGCTGCGGTTGTCCAGGTCTGGGCCCAAAGGGATTGTTTCCTCCAAATCCAGCTCCAGGCCCACCAAACTGTGCAGCGGGACCAGTCTGAGCGGGGTATTGCGTTGGTGCTTGGCTGAAGAATGGGTTGGTGCCAGTCTTGGCTGCCTCGAGTCGACCCATGGATCCCGCACCAGCCGAATTGACATAGGTACCAGGTGCCGTGTGCTGAGCGGGAATACGCATGTCACCAACGTTCCCAAAAGTATCCTGCCCTTCGCCGCTCGCGAGAAGAGAGTTCAGCTTGGCTTGGTATGGGTCTTGTGGTGGTGGTGGTGGTCGGGAGGTTTGTTGTGGTTGCACAGGAGCTGGTGCTGGTGGAGGTGCGGAGAAATTCTGGATGGGGTTTGGTCGGGATTGGAATTGCTGGGTCGTTTGTTGTTCTCGTAGTGTATCGAGAGTTGGCTGGCGGAAGGGCGACGATGTTTGTCGTTGTTGAGTGTGCGTCGCAAATGGGTTGTTGGACCCAGTAGGCTGCGCGGATATGGGGGTCGATTGTGTGGTATTATTGCTCGCCCATGGATTGTTCGAGCCTGCTTGCGCTGTAGGCTGTTCTTGTATCGCCTGCTGTTGCGGCTGTTGCTGTCCAGTCATCTGATTACCCCAGGGATTGAAGGTGCTTTGAGGTTGGATGAACTGCTGAGCGGGCTGCTGCATCTGTTCCCAGCCAGTCTGTTGTGGTTGCTGATAGCCGTATCCGTTCTGGAACGCTGTCTGTTGTGGCTGGAGACCAGTAGGCTGGCTATAGGCGTTGTTCAGGTAGCCCGTCTGCTGCGACTGCAAAGGGTTCCCAAACCAATCGACCGCGGCCTGCTGTTGATAACCCTGGTTGAAGCCCGTCGGTTGGGGCGCCTGATCGGGAGTGTTGTCGAATAGCAGGTCTTCCTGCTGTTGATCCTCTAATTGCCGTTTGCGCAGCTCTTCTTCCTCCTTGCTCAGCTTAATGGCCTTGGCCAGATCATCATCGGTGTCGAAACCACTGCGCTGCGCCCTTCTTTCTGCGTCTAGCTCGGCTTCGTTCTTGGACGCCTCCAATGCTAACTTGTACTCAAGATCATCGTCATCGTTTTGTGGCCGTCTCCGCACCTGCTCTCGCTGCCTGGGCGTTGGATCTCCTCCGAGACCAAACTCCTCGAGTCCAGTAACGCGCGACTTCCACGATCCTCGATTGGTTCGCTCGGCGCGCAGTCGTTCCTCGTCCAGGATGAGGGATGTCAGCTCCTTCGCGGAGTGTCGGACTTGTCATCGTCAGCTTCTTCTTCTTCTTCTCCTGTCCTCGTCGGCTCCTGTAACACTTACTGCTTGCGCCCACATCCCTGCCATCCTCGTCAATGTGAATGAACTCGCGCAGAGTCTTGATGATGTAGATGTTCTTTCTAGCCCATGTGACCACCAATTCCGATCCTTCGTGCAGGCAGTAATCCAGCACTTTCAGACTCTTCAGCACGTGTCTCCAGTTCTTTCCCTTGTCGTTCAATCGCTTGTCCAGCATGTCCATAACTTCGTAAAAATCGGTGGAGCTGTAGTGTACCATCTCACGGTCAGCGCAGTCGGGGAGAATACCGCCCGATGTCGCGGACTGGCATGGATGTGTGGCAACGGGTTATCACACTGGAGACTCGCCTGTTGTAGGTAATTCTGGCAACATCGGCCATGTCTGCGCCTGTTGGACCCCATGGGTCATTGCTGGTTGCTGTCCCAAACCGTCAGCTGCTGGGTCTGGATAGCGCGGGGCCGCAGGAGGTTCTGTACCATTTCGGACTTTGACCTGGACGGAAGAGTAGCCTTTGGTGACATTCTTCACGCTTCGTAAGACCGACGACATGTTGGCGGATTAGGCGGCAACCACAGTCGCGCGAATGCGTGAATAGGAGGAGGACTAGTCAAGGCTGCGGGTGTGGATGGAGGATATGCGGTCGGCGAGATGGAGTCAATGTCAGCGGAGAAGAAATGGGTCGTAAAACTTTCTCTCTCTCGCTCTCGTCTGTTGGTGGTGATCTTGGAGGGAAGCTGAGGCAACCTACCTACCTACATGTACCTCAACCTACTAGTGGCCGCAATGCGACGCGCAATGACGCAGCAAACCACAAGTGAAAGAGGTTACCTCAGCCTTGAAGACGGGGCTTTTTCGTCCGTCGGCTGTCAAGGCCTGTTGCTACCTCCTACGGTCACGACTACATGTACATACTTCCTAGGTACCTATATATATTCCTATTCCTACGGTATTCAATGTCATGTGTATGAGGACCGCAGGCCTGATGAAAATGGGCCTTGGCAAAGGGACACTTTGATCACTGTAACTCTGCTGCTACATGTACCTCCTACCTCCCAGCGCGTGTCTGTCTGCTGCTCTGCTGTGATCTCTCGGCTGGACAGCCCGCATGTGATCTGGGAAGTTCCGGCCCGCTTTTTATGCTTGGCGCTCACACCTCAATAATTCCCTCTCTTCGCGAACACCAACCTGAACTTCTCCCGTCTTCTCCAAGCTTGTCATAGCCCAAACATCAACACCTTCCCTCTCCTTCGCATTACGGCCCGTCAACATGGTAAGCATTATGGAATCCGGCACGAATGAATAGTCATTTGCCTCTGCTCGCTGATCAAATGCGCATTTTTCGCACACGCGACTCGGCGGGCATGCATTGGCAATGATCGAATTCGAATCCACCGCCATCTCTGAGGAGTGGCGCGTGTGACTACGGCTTGAGCTGTGTCGGGCAACCGCGCAGTCTCTTTAGAGAAGGCAGCAGTCGCTGATTGTTCTTCTCAATGATAGCCTCCAGCAAAGAGCGGTGGAAAGAAGGCTGCTCCGGCGCCATTCCCTGCCACCAAGGCCGGTGTCAGCAAGAAGCAGGCCAAGGTATGCCACACCTCTCCCTCTTCTGGTCAGCTAATATGAGGGTACTGACGAGTTGCAGAACCCGCTCATCGAGCGCCGTCCACGCAACTATGGCATTGGCCAGGACATCCAGCCACGCCGCAACCTTAGCCGTATGGTGAAGTGGCCAGAGTACGTCCGTCTGCAGCGCCAGCGCAAGATCTTGAACATGCGTCTCAAGGTCCCACCGGCTATCGCTCAGTTCTCCAACACCCTCGACCGCAACACCGCCGCACAGGCGTTCAAGCTCCTCAACAAGTACCGACCAGAGACCAAGGCCGAGAAGAAGGAGCGTCTGCACAAGGAGGCTACCGCTGTCGCCGAGGGCAAGAAGAAGGAGGACGTGAGCAAGAAGCCATACGCCGTCAAGTACGGTCTTAACCACGTTGTGGCGCTCATCGAGGCCAAAAAGACCTCTCTTGTCCTCATTCCCAACGATGTCGACCCAATCGAGCTGGTTATCTTCCTGCCAGCTCTCTGCAGGAAGATGGGTGTTCCATACGCCATTGTCAAGGGCAAGGCTCGTCTCGGAACGGTCGTTCACAAGAAGGTGCGCCAAACTCTCTCTCTCCCACATATGATATCCATACTAATTTGGTTTCCAGACCGCCGCCGCGCTCGCTATCACCGAAGTGCGCGCTGAGGACAAGAACGAGCTCTCCAAGCTCGTCCAGGCCGTCAAGGAGGGTTACCTCGAGAAGAACGAGGAGGCCAAGCGCCACTGGGGAGGTGGTATCATGGGAGCCAAGTCCGTTGCTGCCACCAAGAAGGCTGCCCAGCGTGCCGAGCGTGAGATCAAGATCTAAATGGTCTGATGTCTCTCTCACTTGTTTGTGCATATCAAGCATGGCGTTCAAAAAGCACGACAAAAGTCATGTCTGTTGCTGGTGGGGTTGTTTAGCTTATGGGAATGATACCACGCTGAATGAAAAGAAGGCACTCAATCACTGTGGCTGCTCGCCCCGCAGCAAGGACGATGACTTATATCTCTTGTTTGCATTTTTCCTTTTTTTTTCTTTTCTCAAAGTCGTAAACTCTTGACCCCATTGGTCTGCGGATATCGTTGTATCATGCAAGAGACTTTCACTACAGAGCTCGTACTCAACTGTCGCACCTACTGTACGGGACCGGCATGTCGAATAAGTCAGCCGACTTGATGGAATTTCTTACTCTTGTTTCTACTCCACTCGAGTCCATATCGCAAGTCCCCCCACCCCCAGATCTGCCAGATTACCCAACACAAGCTACATGAGGTACTCTAGTACATGTAATTAGACATTCTATGCGACTGCTTCCATCTTACGCTGCTAGAGGAACTAGCGCGAAACGATATAGATACATACATATACTCGCTGCGAGATTACTACTATAGGTAGGCTACCGATGCGTTACACAACAACACACTGTCTCAATGTCCATAGAACGTCAGATACTATCGAGTGAGGAACATTCTCTCCAAGTTCCCATCTAGTTTTTGCCTCGATTGGGGCATATTTTCCCATTGAGAAACGCTTTTCTGTAATCCTTCTTCGCTCCATCCTTTAGCATGTATCCAGCGAGTCGCACTCGTTCTTGAGAGCCTCGGGCTTGATCAGCCTCAAGATGTCGTATTGTCCGCAAAACTCCCTGGACTTGAAGAAGCTTCCGTCCACCGAGGCCACCCGGAAGTTGAAGTAGAATTCGTCTGGGTTCTCGCCTCCTGCAGCCAGCTGGAGACCTTCGGCTCCGGGGTTCGAGTATCGATAGATGATGTCCAGGAAACGCTTTGTGTTTGGTTCTAGAAAGACATCGAACACGGTGTCACTCTTGGCGTTGTCGGCGCGACTGCAAGGAATGGACCATTGCCCTGGAGCCATTTGTTCGAGATTGTCGCTAGAGCAGATGATGTCTTCGGGGTTGGTGGCGTTGTTGTTATTTGCATCGTCCCAGCTGCGAACGGAAAGCTTGGTGTCTGTGAGAGTTGCGTTGAAGTAGAGACAACCGTATGCCGAGCTTGCGAAGAGCGAGCTGGCCAGAGCCAGGAATGTTGTAGTGGCTGGGCGCATTGTGGATGGTGGTGGTGGTGGATGTGAAGTAGTTGCGAGGAAGATCGATATGCGGGAGAGTCGGGACGTTGTTTTGTTGATGAGATTGAGATGCGCGGGTGAGGAGAGAGGTCTATATACCTAGTACTTTGGTCGAAACGTGGCAGAGCGCTCCGAAATTCCACAGCCTCGTTGCAACGCGCAAGAGGGAGGCGGTATAATTTTGGCATTGGAGCAGATCTCTAAACCTGGTAAAAAGCATCCCAGATGGCCTGGTAACCGTGGTCTCCGTACAAGGTTTATCGTCTCACTCGGAATTTGAAGTTTGAATGGCCAAGCTGACTCTCACACATGACGAAGCCAAGAGATATTGGTCCAGGGCCTCGCGATCGATCATACGGAAGATGGAAGAGTAGGTGCCTACATGTAGTGATGGCAATGCTGGAAACTTGCGTCGTCTTCACATCATCATATGAGCTCATCATCACATGAGCTTTCTTTGTGCTTCCAACAACGTCTCGGATCGCTCGTAACACCAGCCACCAAGGAGTCTCGGGAAGTAGAACAACTTGTAACCGCCAAAGACAGCGACGATGGCTACCGGATATGGACGGGAGACGGGAGACGGGAGACTCATGTGAATAATATCAGCGCAAGTGTGGAGTCTGGACTCAATATGCAACTACAACGTGGGTATACACTATATGGCTTCGTGTTGCTACGGAACGGGCGCTGGATGTGCGATTCGAGGCCGTACTCGTCGGGTGGGGTGGGGTGGGGTGGAAGAACGAAGCATGAGAGAAGAGGCAGAGTGGGAAGAAGAGGAAGAAGGAGAGAAGGAAAAGGAAAAGAGCGGGAACCGCAGCGGGCCGCGATCGATGATGACTCAGTCAGATTTTCTCGTCGCGTATCCCAATCAGATTCCAGAAAGATTTCATTTTCAATCCAGAAACCCAGATCCTGTATACACTCCAGTGACTCCACCACCTTGTGCATGCGCTACTCACTCCCCAGACGCACACTGAGCACTGTCCGACACAACGCCTCGGCTTCACCATCACGATTCCCATACCAGGCGACCCAGCGAGCACTGTGTTCGCGAGGCCGAGTTGGCCAGAATTACCTCTCCACTACTTCTCTGCGCTCACACATTTCGCAAGAGTGGAAGCCACCCAAAATGGCTCTCTCGAGTGGAAGCGCTAGTCAAGTGGCCGACATCAAGCACATTACTTCTCAGCTCCAGTCTGTAGGCATCTCGGAACTGCCACAGCCAGCTGGAGTACTGCTACATCCACAGCGCAACCCAGTCGACATATATCGCGCCGTCATCATCGATCAGCTGCACAAAATCACTGGAGCAGAACCCGAGATTATTAAGAATGCCGTGGCGTGGACACAAGATCAGAAGCATGGCGACCTTGTGCTGCCGGTGCCTGCATTGCGGCTGAAGGGCAAGAAGCCGGACGAGCTGGCTGCTGAGATTGCTGAAAAGTTTGACTCGCCCTTGATCGAGAAGCCGACAGTGGAGAAGACCAGTGTTCGATTCTTTTTCAAGCCAGAGCCATTGGCGAAATTCGTCCTGTCCGCTATACATCAGCAACAGGGCAACTATGGCTTCAATCCCACACTGGGCCTCGAGGATCCATCACAGCCGCAGAGTCGACACAAGAAGGTGATTGTGGAGTACTCAAGTCCGAATGTGGCCAAGGAGTTTCATACGGGGCATTTGAGGAGTACCATCATTGGCGGCTTCTTGGTGAAGATGTTCGAGCGCGCGGGGTGGGAAGCGATATCCATGAACTATCTCGGAGACTGGGGCAAGCAATATGGTATCCTATCTGAAGGCTTTGAGAAATACGGAGATGAAAACGAGCTATTGAAAGATCCGGTCAAGCACTTGAACACGGTCTACGTCAAGATCAACCAGGACAACTCGGCGGAGCAGAAACCAGCATCGATACTTGCGGAGAAGAAGGCCGAACTCGAGAAATTGAAGAATCCACCTAAGCCGAAGAAGCAAGCGAAGAGTAGGGAAGCCGAGACAGCGGCAGCACCGCAGTGGACAGATGAGCAGGAGCAGGAGCTACAACAGGTTACAGCAGAGCTGGAGAAGGTGCAGCAGGAGCTCGTCAACAAGCCAAGTATCGACGAAAAGGCACGTCGGTTCTTCAAACGTATGGTTGATGGTGACGAAGCGGCGTTGAAGAATTGGCAAAAGTTCCGCGACGAGTCCATCAAAGCTTACGAGGGCATGTACTCGCGTTTGAACATCAAGTTTGACGACTACAGCGGCGAATCCACGGTCAAGGTGGAAGACATGGAGAAGGTCGCTACCGTGCTCGCCGAGAAGAAGATTAGCGAAGAAGACAGGGGAGCTGTAATCGTCGACCTTTCGAAACACGGGTTACCTACACTTGGCAAGACACTCGTCAAGAAGAGCGATGGCACCTCGCTCTACCTGACTCGCGACCTGGCGGCCAACCTGGAGCGTTATGAAAAGTACCAGTTTGACCACATGATTTACGTGATTGCATCGCAGCAAGACGTGCACGTCAAGCAATTGTTTGCCATTCTCAAACTCATGGGCCCGCCATACAGCGACGTGGTAGCCAAGTGCAGCAACATCAGTTTCGGCATGGTCAAGGATCCCAAGGGCCAAACCATGTCCACGCGAAAGGGCACCGTCATCTCGCTGGCCGACAGTCTCGACTCTGCAAAGGAGTTTATGCATGAAGTCATGCGTCGGAACGAAGACAAGTACAAGCAGGTGGAAGCACCCGAAGCCACAGCGGACACGTTAGCGATATCGGCCATTATGGTGCAGGACTATAGCGGGAAGATGGTGAATGGGTACAACTTTGACCTGGAGAAGATGTGCAGCTTTGAAGGTGACACGGGCCCGTATCTGCAGTACTCGCATGCCCGGCTGTGCTCGATCAAGCGGAAAGCCGAGGTATCGGAGCAGGAGATGGTAGCAGCAGACTTCAGTCTGATTACGGCAAAGGAAGGCATCGCGCTGATTCGATCGTTGGCGCAATGGCCCGACGTGTTTCTCAACACCTACAAGACGCAAGAGCCCGTGACGGTGCTGACGTATCTGTTCAAAATGTCCCACTTGTTGAGCTCGTGCTACGATGCGATTGACCGCAACAACAAGAATGCGAAGACGTTGAGCGTCATGTATGCGGAGAGTCGGGAGAAGAAGATGGCACTGATGGCCATGTATGAAGCGGCACGGATGGTGCTGAATAATGGCATGCAGCTGCTCGGACTGACTCCTGTCGAGAGGATGTAATGCCGCGACCATGTGCCAAGTCACTGACCACAAGTGAGAAGTGAGAAGAATCAAAAATCAAAAATAAGATACCCGTGGCGTGTCCCTCCTTTTTCCCCTTTTCCCTTTCCCCTCTCCAGCTCTCTCCAGCTCTCTCCAGCTCTCTACCTCTCCCACTCTCCCACTCCATATCATACATATATGAGAGCTTGTTACACAGCAGCAGCAGGCAGCAGCAAAACCAGTAATAAGGTACAGTGGTAGGTAGTAGTGCAAGTTGCCGCTCATCTGCCGGCGGTGACTGCGTTATACTTAATTGTGATGATTATTAACAACTTCAGTCTTCTCTTTACTAGAACAAGCCAAGGCAAGGCAAGGCAAGGCAAGGCAAGGCTCATACGTACGTCGTCTTTTTTGTTTGTCCGGAGAAGAGCAGCTCGCCTCCTCCTAATGCCGTCATGCTATACCATACTAACGCCGTGTCACCACAATTATGTACATTACATACCTATATACATAATACATAATACACACCTCACACACCCCAGACACGGGTTGGGCTGCTGTTTCAGTCTTTCAGACGCCGCCGACCTATAATAGCCCGAATAGGCCCATGTCGGGTGGTGTTGATGCCTTATCTTAGGCTTACTTTAAGCCTGGGTACACACACACACACACACGAATATCATCATCATCATCATCATCATCATAATCAGTCTGCACTCTGCACGTGGTCTGCAGACACCGGTGAGCCAAGTCGTGCAGCCCAACGAGAGAGAGAGAGAGAGAGAGAGGA
>JH792507.1:77970-111564 GCA_000291705.1 Sphaerulina populicola P02.02b
TTATATATATATATATATATATTCTATCTCTCTCTCTCTCTCTCTCTCTCTCTCTTCCTATAAGGCTTCTTCTTCTTCTTCTTCTTCTCCTCCTCCTCTTTCTCCTCCTCTCTCTTCTTGTCCTTATCCTTCTCCTTATCTTTTCTTTATTCTTCTCTTCTAAATTTTAGGTTAGGTAGCCTATAGAAACAGATAGGCAGGTAGGCAGATAGGTAGGTAGGTAGGTACTAGGTAGATAGGTATCTCTAGTAGCTACTATATAGAGCTTTGTTTCTTTTACGCTTAAAGTAGGCCTTTTTTAAGGTAGTAACGTATTTAGTCTAGTTAGGATAGCGCGCCCTACTCTAAAGAATTACGCTAATAGGATATACCTAGTAGTCTAGCGGGAGCTCCTATACTAGTTTCTCTAGGAGTCTAGCTAGAGTATACTAAACCTAGATTAATTAGCCTCTACTTTCTCCTATATATAACCTACGCTACGCTTTAGAAGGCTTAGACGTTGTTCTATTCTAATTAAAGTAAATTATTATAGACTAAATAATGAATCTATAGTATAGTTAGTAGTATAGAGTTAGCTTTACTACTTCTAATTATCCCTAATATCTTATCTAATCTATAAGGAAGTCCTAGTCTCCTAGATCTATATTCTATTTGCCTAGGAGTACTAGACCTAGTATAAGAGGGGGTATATAGCGATGTATAGAGTCCTCTTTCCTACCGCGTAGGAAAGTGTACAAACTAATTCTTGCCCTTCCGACTAAAGGGGTACGAGTAGACTGATATACGTATACGCTACCCCTACGCTCTATATACGAGGCCGTCCGAGGTCCGAGGTAAATTCCTCTTAGAACCTCGATAGTCCGGCTATCCGTATAGATTACCTTATACAGGCCCGCAGCCTATACATACAGGCGGTTAGGGTTATATAGGCTTGTATAGGTTTAGGGGAACCTAGCTATTACAATTATCTCCTCTCCCTAATAGAGCTACCCCTAGCGACGTACGTAATACGTATGCATTCCGTATATTAGTCGCTATAGTAGGAAATCCTAGTAGTTACGGGTATTCCGTATTCTACGTATAGTATAGAACGCGACGGTAATAACAAACATAGCCGTACGTAGTAACAACAAAGGCTAGCAAACATTCTATCGCCTAGCAACGCTAGTATAATATAGAAGTGTTTTTCTCTCGCCTACTGCTTGTCTCCTACGCTCTAGTTTTCTTAGTTCGCCCGTTTTTCTTCGCTCTCGCTTCGCGTTCGCCTCGTAGTACTAACGTATATACAACGTATATATATATACGTACTAACTCCTTTCGGCATAATACTACCTAAGCTCGCGGCGCGGTCGCCGGCCCGTCCGCCTCGTAGCGTCGTTGCGGGCGCTACTAACGGTAGGGGGGTCTGCCTCCGGTGTATTACGTATATATAGAAGGGTAAGTGTACTACGCTACTCGTACGCTTGTTATACGCTCTACTACTGAGCTGTTTTACTAACGCTAGCTAGTAGACGGAGAGGGGCTTCTAGTCGTTGCCTACGACGCCGCCCTAGCGCTAGGCCTAAAGAAGAAGTGCGCTCGCTACGCTAAAGGCTAGCACAAGTACGAGCGGCTAACGGACCCGAATCTCGTCCGTTAAGCGTAGTATATACTTGTCCTACGCGCCCGCTATACGAAGGCTACTATCCCCGGCCCTCGTACGGACCAACTAAGGCGTCGCCTTACTCGTCTAGGTGATTCTATCGCCTAGAGCAAACGAGTGTTCGCGGCGAACAAAGGGAAGTCCGTAGGTATGTATAATACACCTAGGAAAGGGGGCGTAGCCGACGGCAGTACCGCGCCTACGGCTAGTAGCGCACTCGCCGCTATAGAGCTAATAGAGGTAGCGAAAGCTACCTATACCCTATAGGGCATTTTTGAGCTATAGTACGAGGTAAGTCTTATTGCCCCTACTTGCCCTTGCCTTTACCTACGCGTGCTTACGCGTCTCGCAGATAGCGCGTATAGCCGGCGCGTCTAGTATAGCCCTAGACGCGGCCGTAGCTACGGCCTTCCCCGAGAGGGGTAATTAGGAGCCGGATTAGTCCGGTAATGACTATAGTAGCGACGACGACGACGACGACAATAATGACTCCGCGCTCGCTAGTATCTTCGGTACTAGTTCGGCTCCTAGCGTCGTGCCTACGCCTACGCCTCTGCCTGCTCCTATCGTCGCTCCGGCTACGCGTAGCAGTCGGAAGCGTAGGAGGGGGCAGACGACGTCGCCCTCGATATCGCCTTTAACGCCTCTAGGGGAAACCCTATAGACGTCTACGTTGCTCTTACGCTTCGCGTACGTGTCTCTTTTTCTCTGCTTTAGTACGTTTTTCTTCGATTATATATATTTATTAATTAAAAGTTGTTTCGCTACTATAGTATTACGACGGGGTTCTTACTATATAAGGTATTACGACGGAAGTCTTACTATATAAGGTATTACGGTAGATAACTTGCTAAAGCACTATTCTGCTTACGTAGCTACTTACGTGCTTTTCTAGTACGCTTCGGCTGCGCCTCAAACTCGTCGAGCGCGGCGTAGTCGCCTATATACTCTTTAGGTTCCTACTAATCAAATTCCTCGGGCTAGCTACGCTAGCGCACTAAGTACTACCTTACGCCTTTCCTTAGGCGTATCCCTAAGATCTTCTCTACCTCGTAGAGGCCTTCTTCGTCTACGAGCGGCAAGCTACCCTTATACGCTTCTCCTACGCGACTCCGATAGGGCTCAAGGTATAAGATATAGAACATATTGTAGATTAGCGATCTAGCTAGGAGTACTAGGCGATACGCCTGCTTTCCGATAACGTCGATAACCTTGAACGGTCTAGCGAACTTATCGGCGAACTTCTTAGTAGGTACCTTTAGCCGAAGGTTTTTAGTAGATAACAATACTATATCTCCGACGTTGAAGCTTATTAGAGTATACTTCTCGTTAAAGTACTTCTTCTACGCTTCGCTTGCGCGTCGCTAGCGTTCGGTTAGGGTCTCGTAGTTCCTCTTTAGCCGTTCTGTAGTATTAGCTACAGCCGGTACCTCCCTTTCTAAAAGCTCGCCCCGAGCGTCTCTCGTACGAGTCGCTAACTCCGGGTTAAAACTATACAAGGCTTTGAACGGGGACATCTTTAAGATAGTATAGTTACTATTATTACAGGCGAACTCGGCCTAAGTAAGTATACCTACCTAGTCGTCCTACTACTCCGAGTAGTAGATACGTAAGTAGGTCTCTACTACTTGATTTATCCGTTCCGTTTAGCCGTTAGTTTGAGCGTAGAAGGCTATACTTAGCCTACGTTTAACCTACGCTTTATAATAGAAGTCGGCCTAGAACTACGACGTAAACACCGATCCGCGATCGCTTACTATACCCGCGGGTAAGCTAAAACGACGGACAATCTTATAGACGAGGATATTAACGAGGTCTACGCTAGTATACTTCTTAGTAGTAGGCACGAACGTAACTATCTTCGTATACCTGTCGACGATTACAAGGATCGCATTATATACGCTATCGCCTCGCTTACTAGGCGGAAGGTCCGTAATAAAGTCCTAGGTTAGTTCCTAGAACGGCCTCTTAGGCATCGGTAGCGTAGTTAGCTCGCCGTAGGGACGATAGCGCCTCGCCTTTGCCTTCTAGTATAAGTCGCACTCTGCGACGTATTCGGATACCTCGGTAGATATACCTAGCTAGAAATACTTCCGACGGATCAAAGCGATCGTTTTGTCCTTACTAAAGTACCTAGCTAACGGGTCGTCGTAGTGTATACGTATAATCTACGCTCTAAGTACGTAGTCCTTAGGTACGTATAGTGCGTCTCCGACCTATAGGTTCCTATTACGAGCCGTATACTTATCGTATATGCCTTAGTTGCTCGTCGCCTACTCGTATACTACGCGGGCTTCCGGTTCGGACTAAACTAGGGCGCGTATATAACCGAGGATCAGGTCTAATACGTTAGCGTACGGATAGTTATCCTACGCAATTACTCTTGCAATACGTATAGGTAACGTATAGCTCTACTATATATTGCTACGCTGCTTAGGGAATTAAACCTATCGCTGCTCGCGGTATATACGCTCGCAGGTTATACGGATACGAGCTACCCTCGGATAGTCTGCTTCTATCGTACGACCGTCCTACAACTACAGCTTCGTCTACAAGGTAGGCAGGAGGTTAGTTACCTCTTGCGACTCTTGTGCGTAGTTACTACGCCGCGACGGCGTATCCGCTAGATTCTTCTTGCCGGCTTAGTAGGTAATTATAAAATCGAACGCCGCAAGGAATGTAGCCTATCTAGCCTGCCTGCCTGTAAGCTTCTTTACGCCTATAAACCTACGTAGGTTCGCGTAATCGACAAGTACCTCAACCGTATACTAAGCGCCTTCGTAGTATAGTCGCTATATCTTGAACGATTCTACTACTACTAGTAGCTCCGAGTCGTACGTCTTATAGTTATACTCGGCGGGGATTATCTTCCGAGAGTAGAAGGCAATAGGGTACTATTCTAAGCTAAAGAGTTAACTTAGTACGCCTGCAATTATAAACGTAGAAGTATCGCTTTCGATACGCAGCCGTAACGCCGGGTCGTAGTACCTTAATAGAGGTACTTACTAGAACCGCAATTTGATCTCCTAGAACGTATACTCTTCGGCTGCGCCCTAGTTAATAGGCCTAGGCTTCTTCCCTTTAACGGCTCCCTTAGACAGTACTATTAATAGAGCTACTACCCTCGAGTATTCGAAGATAAACCTACGATAGAAGTTCGCAAAGCCTAGGAAGGATTGTACCTCCGTTAAGGTAGTAGGTATTAGCTACGCCTTGATTGCGTCTACCCTACTAGGGTCTATAGCTACGCCGCTAGTAGTTACGACAAACCTAAGGTAGTTAACCTCCTTGCGGAAGAACTTGCACTTCCTTAGTTGCGCGTAGAGTGCGAAGCGCCTAAGCCTCTTAAGCACCGTACGTACGTCCTTTACGTACTACTCGCGCGTCTTGCTATAGATAAGGATGTCATCTAGGTAGACGACGCAGATTATATCTACTAACCCGCCTAGGGTACGGTTAATATAAGCTTAGAAGGTTGCTAGGGCGTTAGTTAGCCCGAAGGGTATAACCTTATACTAGAAGTAACCGTAGCGCGTACGAAACGCAGTCTTCTAGCGGTCGCTTAGCTTGATACGGATACGATAGTACGCGTCCGCAAGGTCGAGATAGGTGAACTATTCGGCTCCTATAAGCCTGTCTAGCGTCTCGCCTATAAGGGGCAGAGGGTGTCGATTCTTGATAGTAATATCGTTCAAACTACGATAGTCGACGCAGAGCCGTAGAGTTCCGTCCTTCTTAGGTACAAACAGTACTAGTGTACCTGCTTCTAATAGGCTACCCTCGATCTAGTTATACTCTAGAGTACTTACGATATACTTGTAAAGGTAGTCTAGTTTAGTGCCTAACTAATAGTACAATAGTCGGAAGGGCGGTACGGTACCGGGTTGTAGGTCAATCGTATGCTCTGCGCCGTCTACAGGTTTGCTACGCTATTCTTCCGTAGGAAGCAATACGTCTTAGAAGTTACGATACTCCGCTAGGATGTCTAGTAGCGTAACGCCTACTTCTGTCTTACGCACTATAATAGCGTAGATATACGACGCTTTAGACATATTCTTATAGAACTCCGAGGCGTCTTAATACTATACTTTAAAGAACTCTCCTCCGTAGCGCTACTTATTAGTCGCGCTACTAGCTATTACCTATTAGTTACGCCTCTATAGGCGGCCTAAGATCAAGTTCGGCTCTAGTGTATCGTAGGCGTAGAACAAGCCTCCCGACGTACGTTCCTTGCCCGTAGAGTCTGCGAGTATAATACGCAGGTAGTACGTACCGTAGTAGTAGCCTATCTGTCCTATAAAGGACGTTACTAGGGGAAGGATAGTATTTTGACGACGCGCTAGGCTATACTGTAGTATAAAACTGCGAGATACTACGTTGATGTCGGCGGCGTCGTCTAAGATCATAGTCGCTACTACGCGCTTGTTATACGCGTCGACTACTCCTTTAAGCGTACGGGTATAGTGTGCCTAGATAGGCAATAGGTCGTCGCCGTACTCGAGTTTAGTATCTAGAGATCGCGACTCTTCTCCGATGCCTTGCCTTTTTTTTAGATTAGACTACGAGTCGGCTACGGTTACCTTACGAACCGTATTCGACTTTTTACGGTCCGCGTAGTTAGGGCAGATAGAGTTAGAAGCGATATAACCCTTCTTCTTATACGAGTAATACTTAAGGTTCTTATACCTAGGTACGGTAGAGCTAGAGGATGCTTTGCTATTACCTCCGCTACGACTACTACGGCTCTTGCTACGGTCGCTACGGTCGTTACGACGCTTAGGTACCTTACTCTCGGTACGCTTGCGTTTGCCCTATGCGCTGTTATCGCGACGGCCGTAGTGATCGTCCTTCTAACGGACGGAAAGGGAAAGGTCGGCCTACTCTAGGCGACGAGCTAGGGCGACAAGGTCGGTACGCTTGGTAGGGATCTTATAACCCTTAACGATATCCTTACGAAGCGACGGCTTCAACTTAGCGAGGAGGTAGCGAGTTAGCTACGCTTCGGTATAGTTACCGAGTTAGGCTTCTAAGTAGCTAAGCTAACCGGCGAAGTAGCGTACCCCCTACTCGGGGCCCTACTTAGCCTTATCGTAGTCGATTATTACCCCGATTAGGCGATTCGACTAGTTACCGATAACGTTATATAACTACTCCTTGAAGTCACTCTAAGTATAACCGTTAGGGGGCTTACTATTGTCGTACTTATTATACTACGTCTCCTACGCTTCGCCTACGAGCTATATAATTCCGTATAGTACCTTGTCTATATCGGTACGATACTCTCGCAGGCTATTAAGAAAGATAATCTCTAAGCTACGGATAAACTCGCGATACTCTTTATCGGTTTCTCCCTTAAAAGCCTTCGGTTTACGAACCTTAGGGCTATAGGTAGAATACGAGTCGCGGGCGACTCGTAGGTCGCTCGTACGAATAACGTCGTCCTCCTCGGAGTCAGACTACTATTTAGGCACGACTGATACGGACGGTACCCGTATAGACGGTAGCCGTATCAATAGGGTACGGCTTAATCGTAGAAGCCGCTAGTACTCCTCTTCGGCGGCCCGAAGAGCTATCTCCTTGCGTAGCCTATAGTTAGCCTACTCGATTTGAATACGTCTCGTATACGTATCGGGTGCTCCTAGCTAGGTAGAGGGAGTCTCTCGTAGAGGGACTTCCTCTCCTAGTTAGTAAGGTTGCGCTTAAGGTTGCGCTTCCTACTAGGTATAGCCCTTAGTCTCTATAGAGGCTAACGCTTCTCCCTAAGGAGGTTCGTCGTCTCCGACTTCGGTAATACGGCCTACCTACGTAGCGGGTACGGGTACATTGCAAGTAGTTGGTCGTAGAGCTATTAGATTAGATCTCTATAGATTACTACCCTTTAGAAAGGTAGAAGAATTAGAAATATAAGAGGGGGTATATAGCGATATATAGAGTCCTCTTTCCTACCGCGTAGGAAAGTATACAAACTAATTCTTACCCTTCCGACTAAAGGGGTACGAGTAGACTAATATACGTATACGCTACCCCTGCGCTCTATATACGAGGCCGTCCGAGGTCCGAGGTAAATTCCTCTCGGAACCTCGATAGTCCGGCTATCCGTATAGATTACCTTATATAGGCCTATAGCCTATATATACAGGCGGTTAGGGTTATATAGGCTTGTATAGGTTTAGGGGAACCTGGCTATTATACCTAGGTAATAGAGTAATTGAAGAATATATATATATATATATAAACTTCAACAATTAGGCTCTCTTTATAGCCCTATAGAGGAGTATCTATATCTATCGATAGTATAGAGTATAAGAATTATAATATAGGTATTATAATCGAATTCTATATAGTATATATATAAAGTATCTATACTACAATGTTACTACCTCCTTTACCCTCTATTGAGGTAGTAGGAAAAAAAAACGCTAAGAAGACAGACTTTTCGGAGCCGCGGAGGTACAGACGGCTACAACAAAAAACCTAGAGAGAATACGATACCGACGTCACGATACCGATCTATGCCAAGAGATGCCTGCTGGCTGCGTTGTTCTTTCGCTATCGACTTCACATCGCCTAGCCTATATGTGTATTGCGAGTCCATTACTGTCCATGCAGTACCTAGCATGCATGACTGTGCACACCCGTCATCACAGGAGTTGATACTGTTGATGAAGCTAGGTCGCTCCCTGCTGAAACATCATGGATCAGGTGAGAAACAAGTGAATGGATATCAGGAAGGTAGAGTGGTGCTCATTGTTATTGAATCTGTGAGCTACGAAACTAGCTAGGTACCTCTTACAGTCTCTCCAAAGCAAGATCTCCCCAACACCGTGAATAATCTTTTTTATATCTCAAACATTTGAAAATGCCATTTTAAAAAGTAGTAACACCATGATGCTTAAAAAAAAACAACTCCTGTCGAATATGCTGTATCCGCAACCCAATCAATCAATCAATTCTTCGCTCCTCGGCAATCCAGTCCAGGAAAGAAATCAAGAACGAGTGAGAGAAGGAGAGAGAAAGAGAGGGAGAGAGAGAGAGACAGAGAGAGACAGCCTAGACAATGTCCTTAAGCTCAATCGTGAACGTAGTGTCCTTGGTGCAAATGAGCGAAGCGCCACCACCGCTGCGGCACGGAGGGTCGTCAAAGAAGGTGTTGCCGCCAAAGTTGGACTCTGGGCCGACGTTTTGCCACAAAAAGAGCTGGTTGGACTGATCGGCGGCCTGCTTGGAGTGGAAGGACCAGCTGAATACGCTATCCTTGCCGCATGCGTAGACCTTGGCTTCCTCGTAGGAGGTGGTGGGGGCGTCCGTGGCGGCATCGTATGCGAAGCAGGTGAAGTCGAGGGTGCCGCCGTTGGTGGCGGCGATGTTGAAGGTGACGGAGCTGATGGCTGAGCCGTCAGCCTTGTTGGTGGTGAAGTCTTTGATGTCGTAGCTGACAGGGTCGGTACGACGGGTGAGGGCTGGCATGGCCATGGCTGTGGTGGCCAAGAGAGAGGCGGCTGCGATGATGACCTTCATGTTGATGGTGGAGTCGGGTGGGTTGCTGATGTTGTTTGTGGTTCTGGTGGTTGTGTTTGTAGTGGTATTACTGTTGATGTTGCTGGTGGTGGTGGTGGAGGATGGAGTGGATTGATGCTGATGAGAAGTCTGAAGTGTGACAGACGAGCGGTCTATAAGTAGGATTTCGAGCTCAGCATACTGCTACAGACTACAGTAAGTATACCGATGACATAGCCCCCCTGCTGGCAGACAGTGGTTTAGTGTTTTATTGACCCTTAGTGATCCCGGTGTATCGTGGTGTGGTCACTGTGTGGTAGTGGTCAGAGTGCGACAGAGTTCCCAGCATGTCATTGGTGGAGAGCGACGTGCATCCTGGTAAAGCATAGCGAAATGAAGACTACAGCCACTTGGGATGACGGTATGCGACTGCACTACTTTGGACCTGTCGCATCCATTTCCATTGTTGTTGTTGTTTTCGTCCTTGTTGTCGCCGCCTCCTCCACCAAAGTATGTACCTCCTAGTGTCGATGCTATTCTGGGGTCGATCCACTAGTGGTAGTGGGTGCCGTGCCGTACGATGATGATGTGACACGAATAGAAACATATTCCCCCAACGGGTTAGAAGCAGAAAGTGGCCTAGTCTACTTGCAGCACTAGTCAGCTGTACCGGGATCAAGAATAGAAAGCTCTGTACGGACAGTGACACTCCGACGGGACGGGAAAGAATGGGCTACTCGGCGTTCGGCTAAACAATTACGCGAGATTCTCCTCTCCGACATACCTCCCCTCCTACCTGGTACCTCCTAGACTCAAGCATCAATTATAGCAGCGAGTACCAAGTAAGTAGTGACTAGTAAGAAACACGAAGAAGAAGGAGAAGAAGAAGGAGAATGCAACCTAAAGACGCAAGCTGTAACCCAAAAGGGGAGCCGCACTCAAAAAGCAATAGAACGCTCAGACACTCCAATTGACACTTTTGACACGTACCTGTACCTGTACGGTGTACCGAGTGGCTTTGATCATATTCACATATTGTGGCCTCTCGTATCGCAAGGCCCGTCCCTGCACAATCACTGCCTCCAAGGAATACCTATGTAAGTACCGAGGCTACCGTCTCCCGATCGACGGTCCGACTACCTACCTACTACCTGACGTACGAGGTACCGTAGGCGTGTAACGTGGAGTATGTACTGTCAGTCAGTGTCAGTCTTCTATGTACTGTAGTGCCGATCATCATCACTACTGTACAGTACAGTAGCACTTGACCCTTGACCCTGGATTTCTTTTGTTTTCTAAACCTCGTATTTGATATGGATACTCCCTCTAGCTGGACCATGCTACACAATCCTTATAATAATAATAACGCGACTGATGACATACATGTAGTGTTTGTGTCTCCTCCTCCTCCTTGGCATGACGTTGACAACTATAGAGTGTTTTTGCATGTACCGTATGTAGTAGGTCCTTCCTTGGTTCTTCTAACATTGCCTAGAGAATCATAGGTACATGTACCTAGTTCCTATCAATAGTCTCTCAGGTCTCTTGATTGAATTGTCCGTCACTACTCCATACCTACATGTACCTACTGTCTGTCCTAGGTACACAGATTCAATGACATCACAAAACCATAATCGTCATGTACAGCACGCAATCTGCCAAATCTCATCTCGCATCAGGCCTGTGTCTGTGACTCTTGTGTCTGTGTCTCCTCCTCCTTTCCCCCGTCAACACTAAATTATCCAATACAATCTCAAAAGACCTAGGGAAGAACTACATGTACTAGGGGGGTGGTAGTGGTCGGAGCGCGGTCAACTTCCCATTGGCGGAAACTCATCTCCTACTCCTGGCATGGAGGGGGCCTATAGGGAATAGGGGATATGTAGAATTGCTTGTTGAAAATCGGTTACATGTACCTGAGATTTGCGGAGAGAGGTGCAGGTTCAGGTTGTGATGAGATGAGAAGAGATCGTCTTGGCATGGTATGACGGAATCTCTCATCTCGGCATTCTCGGTAACTGCAGGTACATGGAGATCAGAAACCGACAGAAAGTGCCGCATCATCATCATCCTCACCAAGGGTATCTACCTACTGTATACGTGGTGTCCGCTGTACGCTGAGCTGGGTGTGACAGGTAGCCTGAGGTAGGTAGGTCCAGTAGGTATACCGTATAGGGAGATAATAACGTGACAGTCCAGCTGGCCCGATGTGGTCCCGGTCTGTGCGCTGAGGTCAGGTCAGGTACAGTACAGACATGTTCAGGTATCATTTTATGGGCAAAGAACACTTCAATTTCCTCTTCATCTCCCTTTTCGCCCTCGTACTGTACTGTACGTATACCTACCTAGGCAGTGTAATTTGTTTCCATCGTATAGTTTCGTCACTGCCTCAAAGGTGGTCACCTCATGAAGTGAATGGGAGGGACTAAGCTGTGTCAATTGAGAGTGTGATCGACATGTGATGATGGCCACTGACCAAAAGAGCATATGCGAGTATACGATACAGTGTCTTTTACTTGATGACTCAGAATGGGGTCTGCCCCTAGACAGTTTTGGGGTCTGCCCTTAGACCGCGTGCAAAAGACAGAAAGGGGCTTACCTTGTGTGCAGTCATTCGTCAAGTGCAACAAGCATTAACTCGCTAAAGCTGCCCACTTCTCTGACCTCTTCCACTCACAAGGCTCCCCTTCCCCCTACTTACTTCCCGGCCAGTCGCTTCATCCTCTCTTCAGCCGCTCGAGCTCTCTTCTCTCGCTCCAGCTTCATGCGCATTTCGTCCGTCATACCCCGCGCCTCTTCCGCCCGCCTTTCTTCCGCCGTCATCTGCGGCTTCGCCATCGTGTGGCCTTTGCCAAACTTCTTTTCCTGTCGAGCATTCGTCTTCTCCGAGTCTTCCTTTCGTATGCGTTCCATTTCTGTCACTCTCCTCTCCTTCTCGGCCGCCTCTTCAGCAGCTTTTTCTTCCTTCTCCCGTGCAGTTCGCGCTTCCACGTCTGCTTGCGACAAAGCCACGGGCACACCGGCGCTGTCCCATGCCCATCGTTCTTCACCCACTTGCGCTCGAGCTAGTCGAAAGGCATCGCGAGTCGCACGATCACCTGCAATGTCAAAGGCGGACTTGCCATCTTCATTTCGGATCGTAGGGTCTGCGCCGAT
Source organism: Sphaerulina populicola P02.02b (assembly GCA_000291705.1). NCBI lineage: Eukaryota > Fungi > Ascomycota > Dothideomycetes > Mycosphaerellales > Mycosphaerellaceae > Sphaerulina > Sphaerulina populicola. The sequence goes on from JH792507.1 coordinate 90,266, forward strand.
TTTGCTCAGCAAAGTCGATATGCAGGCGGGACTGTTCGAAGCGGCTGCCAGGTGGAGTGGTGTGGGGGCATGACGGTTTTGGTCAGCAGGGAAGAAGCGGAAGTTGGAATCAAGCTTGTTGGATTGTATATAGGATTGCAGTCCAGGGGCTTTGGAGCGCCGTATCAGTGCCTGCAGTTGCTGAGTGTGTAGAGCAGCCTCCTCGTCCTCCTTCGAAACCTTGGCGGGCTTTGGAGCGGAATTCTTGCTGTTGGCCAAGGCCTCGGCCTTCGCAGTGGCAATGGCAGCTTCTTCCGCAGCCTGTCTCGCAAGAGCAGCTTCATCCACGGTGCTGACTTTCACTCTCGTGAGTTCCACAAAGGCCCGCATCAGCTCCGATTGCGTCGCGCGTCGCGTATTGAAAGGGAAGCCACGGATCCGGTCATCTCGTGAGTTGAGAACCTGTTCATCGTAGGGTCCAAAAAGTGTTCGCCGGTTGGTGGTCCCTGAGGCACGGATGAATAACAGCTCGGCGCTGTCGATGAGCTCTTTCCATTCCGCAAGGAGATCTCTCACCTCCTGGATCAAAGCAGACTCGTTGTACCTTCGAATGCTGGAGCCAGCAGAGTGAGCATTGCCCTTGGCGTTGTCGTTTGCAGATTGCGAGCCACCTTGCTTCCGTCTCGTCGTATAGCGATGGAATGTCTTGTGCGCAATGACGGTGGCGGTCCTGTCGTCTGCACCGGCCTTTTTGGAGAGCTTGGGCGTGAGAGAGACCAGCATGCCAGCGAAGTGGCCTCCACCGATCATGCAGAGGAAGTAGTGAGGCCCATCGGCACTGGTGCCTTTCTGTATCATTGACGCTGGCAATGGTACTCCTCCTCCGCCATCTTCCTCGTCCTCTGCAGACTTCTGCTTCTTCTGGTGTATTGGCTGTGGCTTCGGCGCAAGCTGCTTTTCCTTGATAATGTCGATGAGCTTGTCCTCCTGTTCCTGCTCTTTCGACGTGAAGATCGAGCGATACACACCGAGGGAGGTGTTGGAAGGTAGTTTTGGAGTCGAGAACCACAGGAAGGGCGGCTTGCCTGACCCACGCTTTCTCTTCAGCGTGGGCGCATCATCAGCATCGCCGTCGGTGATTTTCGCCTGGCGCTTCAGCAACGCGCTCAGCGTCGAGTCCTTCTTCTCATCTTCTTCATCTTCCGTGTCCGATGTATCTGAGCCGGATATGCTCTCGTCGAGTTGCCCCACCAACTTTTCAAACTCATTCTCATCCACGGGCTTCTTCCCTCGTATCTTCTGTTTGAGGTTGTATCCATGAAGGTCTGATCGTATGTGGCTTCGCTGCTCCAAGAGACTCGGGAAGGTCAAGCCGCATAGCGCACATGAAGTGGCTTTTGCAGGTCCATCATCCTGCTGAGCAATACCATGGGGCGATGGCGAGGGCGGTAGGGAGGGCGATGGTGTCGCTGCGTCTGGAGGGGGAGGTGGTGGTGCGGTCTGAGCCTTGAGCTGTAGCGTATACAGGATTTCCTCTGGCAAGTCAAAGACTGGAGGGCGGTCAGTACAGCGTCCTCGTCACAAGCCATGCCTATGCCAGCCGTCTCGAGCCAGCAAGAGACCAACCGTACAGAGGTCGCCGCAGCAGCTTGTCAGCCATGTCCTGTTGGGCCATTTTTCCGCTTTGTATGCTGCCGGCGTGTGTGGGTACGAGTACAGGTAGGTAGGTAGATAGCTGTATGGAAGCTAAGGCACACGTCCAGGTGAAGAAGAATGCAGTGGAGTGCAGTGAAAAGTACCGTATGTACCTCCTACCAGGTATACAGTGTCAGTATGGATGTCAGCAACATGGAATCATTATCATCACCACGTCACAATCACATGCAGAGTTCCGGTTGCCAGATCAGGCGAGCCCCGCTATATTGGGCCCTGATAATGATGGCTTGGAAAAGAACAGAATAATCCATCAAGGTGCCAGGCTACGGTACGCCAAACCCGACTATAGATGAACTACCTATCACAGTTCACTACCTACATAACTTCCAAGCCTCTCTCTTGCACATATTGACCACCCACCGACTTCCATTATTCCGTTTGCCCATCATCATCATCATTACCACCACCGCCGCCGCCACCACCACCACCACCACCACCACCGCCACCGCCACCGCCAGTCTCTGCGGGACTTGAAGAGAGAAACAGAACAAGCGTGCACACCCGTCGGCTGGTCCCATGTGGCTGGGATAACGAGTGGCGGTGCTGACGAACCCCGAACCGACTGGACGAACTGAACCTCACGAACAAAGGAGTCAAAGCGAGACGTGCTGAGCATTTCTCCGGTCCGACGACGAACGGCACCTCCCCAGACGACATTGCTATTATTCCGATCATCATCACTATACTACTCCAGGACGAACGTGTATCAGCATGCCTATAAGCAATGATGACAGGGGGTGGATCATGACTGGATTGAGCGGCGTCGGTGAGCATGGCAGTCTTGGAATACCCATCGTCTTCAAAGCTGACCTCTTCCACAGCCTGCATCTGCGGAGCGTCGTTCATATGTGTGGATATCCTCGTTCGTCAATTTCCCGGCAAGAAGGGGTGGCGAATACAGGACAGCGATGCCTTTCTCTCCATCTCGCTGAGTCTGAGCTTCGGTGTCATGGTATGTGTATACTACCTTGCCTGTAACCTTGCGTGAGAGGTCGGCGGCCAACAAGACGTGCACGCTAATGCGCCCTACAGCTCTTCTCGGCTCTGTATAGCATGCTGCCTTCCGCCAAGTCGTCCCTCATCAAAGGTGGCCATTCATCTCAAGAAGCATCGTGGATTCTGATTGCCTGCTTCGCCGCTGGTGTGATTGGCATTCAGATCGTCTCGAGAGTGATGCATCATTTTGTACCCCATAATGTGTTCGACTGCGAGCACCAACATGACGACGAAGAGAACCAGAAGGAGAATGGCGGCCACTCACACCACGGGCACGCAGACAGCCACAATCACGATCACTACGACCATCACAACCGCATCCCAACACGACACAAGTCAGCTCGAGCGATAAACTCCCACAGAGGTTACGCCCGACGGCCACCGATGCGGGAAACACAGACCTCAGTGTCCTACTTCAGCAACCACAAGTCCTCGCTCTCGAATCCGACTGCCGCTTCATCATCCGAGTCTACGCGTCCCTCTCTGCTCGCGGACGAGGCTGGGAGAAGACCAACCTTACAATCTCGGATTACTTCGAGCGTGACCAAGCTGGCGTCCGTGAGGGGCCCCTCTTGTGAACGCGACGGCCCTTGCCATGGCTATAGCGATCCGTGCCAAGAGACATGTTTCAAAAGTGTTGCCGCAGCAGGAGGCTTGAAAGCGCCAAAAGCGACATTAGGCATGCATCGACCGGCAGCCACAAAGAGTGTAACGGCGACAGAGGCTACACCTTTGTTGCGTGGTATGTCAGAAGACCACATGACCAGACCTCACACACGATCAGATGCAGAAGGCGCGGCAGGCTGCAATCACCAACATGCTCACCACGACGGACCATCTGATCATACCAGTGCGGGGACGCTGGCGCTCGATGGCACCGACGATGTGCACCAGACGCACGCTCACACTGCCAAGAGTGGTGGCGGTGGCGTCGAAGAAGAAGAAGATGATGATGATGATGGTCAGGCGGAACATCATCACCACCATCACGTCCCCACGAACGCCTTCATGGAAATTGGCCTCCAAACCTCCATTGCCATCGCCCTCCACAAACTCCCCGAAGGCTTCATCACCTATGCCACGAATCACGCCAACCCCGAACTCGGCATCTCCGTCTTCATCGCCCTCTTCATCCACAACATCACCGAAGGGTTCGCCATGGCGCTCCCATTGTATCTCGCCATCAATAACCGTCTCCAAGCCATGGTGATTTCGTTTGTCCTCGGCGGACTCTCTCAACCGCTCGGGGCCGGTGTGGCGGCCGTGTGGTTCCACGTGGCGGGACAGAGCAATTGGGCGCCGAGCGAAAGTGGATATGGAGCCATGTTTGCCATTACGGCGGGGATCATGACGAGTGTGGGGTTGCAGCTGTTTGCGGAGAGTTTGGAATTGACGCATTCGAAGCATTTGTGCTTTATTGGTGCTTTTGCGGGAATGTGTATATTGGGGGCGAGTAGTGCGCTTACGGCTTGAAGGATGGATGGATGGATGGATGTATGAATGAATGCATGAATGATGGTAGTCTGACTACCTCCTAGTAGTATCGATATCCCAGAGCTAGATGACAGATGAATTTTAAAAGGTTTCTTCATTATATATATATATATACTTATATATATAGTGGAATCATATGGAAAATCACGACCCCTTCTTCCGTTCAATACGCTCAGAAATGACATGCACCATCTTCCAAAGTCCATGTTGTCGTTCTTCTTGCTTCTTGCACAAGAACAGCTTGACCACAGGCCACGCGTGCACCCAGCCATACTCTTCGTATTCATCGACACGCACCTCTGCTCGCCGCAATTTGGCAATCAGATCTTTGGCTTCGGGAGCAAAAACTTCTTCGGATGCGTAAATGAAATACCAACCGTTGGTCGGAGATGCTCGGCGCCACCAGCCCAAATCATCGCAGCGGCCGGGCGAGACGAGAGCGTTGTCTTGCGAGCCGTTTTTGCCAATGTACTGTGTGCCGTAGCGGTGCAGACTGTCGGCGTTGAGGTAGTCGGAAGGGGTGTTTTGGTTTTTGGGAGAGATGATGGTGCTCCAGGGTGAAATGATGATGGCGAGGCCGGGCATCTGGTTCTTGAGTGACGAGTAGCCGGATACGCAGAGCATGAGGCTGAGAATCAGAGTCGCTCCTGCCGAGTCGCCGCTGACGACGACTTGAGAGGGAGAGTCGACGGTCGAGAGCACGTACTTGTAGCCAGCGAGTGCTTCCTGCACTTGAGTGGGATATGTTGCTTCGGGAACGAGAGTGTAGTCCAAGGCGAAAAGGGCGGGGTTCGCATAGCCGGCTTGCTTCAGCAGCGTCAGCCAGACTAACAGAAATTCGAGATAGAAGTAGGGGGAGCCCATGGAGAAGCCGCCTCCGTGGCAGTAGTAGAGCATAATGTCGGGTTTGCGAGTGGCATCCATAACGGCATAGATGCCGCGGACGCCGTCGCGGTGCACTTCGGTCCAGTATATCGGCTTTCTGACGATGCCGTGCCGAAGCATGCGGAAGCGCAGAAAGGGCAGGGCGACCCACTTGGAGAAGAAGACTTTGCCGATGGCGGCGGGAATATCGGCAAAGGCATATCGGACACAGCGGATGACGATATCTTGGAAGAGAGAGGCGCGCTGGACAAAGGGGGGGCGCTGCTGGTGAGGCGTGAGGTAGCGCTCACGAATCAGCTGGACGGGCAATTGGAAGACTAGGGGTATATAAGCACACATTCAGTGGCTGCTTCAGTCACGTGGATCATAGGTGAATGATGCATGCATTCGGGGCTTACGCAGAAACGGCAATGCTTGGAGAGCACAGAGAACAGTCGGGAAGAGGCCAATCTGAATCAGCAGTTGGGGCGCCAAGAAGAGGAGGAAGGCGAGACAGTCGACCCACGCGATCTGGTCCAATATCATCGCAAATGGACAGTGTGTAGTAGTAGTAGTAGTAGCAGTAGCAGTAGCAGTAGTGGTGGTGGTGTAGATGATAATATCGTACCAGGTACCTACATGAGGTATATATAAGGTGTATATATAGGTAATTCAATGAGATGGACAATGGCGGGTAACAGTCTCGGGCTGACGTAGACGGGGGTTACCTGATTAGGGTGAAGCGGTAATTGACTTGGTACGGTCACTGGTTTCTGCCACTTTCTGGTCAGTATCTTACGGGAAATGAGGTGAATGACTCCAATTCATTGTCTGTCCACCAGTGTCCAGTGTCTGATATGACATGGAGTCATGGACTCTCTGGATGCTGAAATCGAGACGACACCCCGGAGCTCGGCCCCGCCCGAGACTACCTGCTTTAGGTCTAGATCGTCACTCTGTCGCGTGGAAAAGCTGTGAGTGGAGGCAGGGCAGGGCAGGCACGACCTGACCACCAAACTTCCATCGCAACCACCGACCACTTCACTTTCAAACCACTGACACTCGCAACCACCGACACCACCGACACCACTGACACCACCGACACCACCATCTCCTCCGCCCACACCGCCTGGCCCATCCGACCTCATCTCCCCTCTCCTCCCCTACTCCTCCATTTCCATCAGCAACTTCTTTCATTCGCGAGCAGATATCACCATTCTTACGCCATCGCCTTTCCTGCGCAACCATCGATGAGGACGGCCGCGTCTTTATCGCAGGCATAAGCTGCGATAGCTGCACTCCCACCCGACACCATCTTGCGCGATCCCCTCCATCGCGACTTCACGCGCAGATACCATGGCCAACTCCACCATGAGCGGCGCCGCTCTGGAATTTGCGCGGTCAGTACAGCGACGCTCCCTCCGCTGGCAACGGCGGAGGAAGACATTATACCGCACAGGCACAGGCACACCAGCTGACACGCCGGCAGATCCATCGAAGTTGCTTCCATACCCGAGAAGCTTCGCTGCGCGCAATGCGACAAGGTCGCCATCAATGCATTTCGACTGCCGTGCTGCGATAGCAGTATTTGCGGGGACTGTATGTGGGACACTTGAAGTGCGCGGACTGTTGGGTGACGGTGTACTGACTGACGACTCACAGGCAAAGAATCCATGACCGCGACCGAGTGTCCCGTGTGCACCCACTCGCCCTTCTCGGCAGATACTGCCACGGCTGCAAAAGCCCTTCGAACCACGGTCAATGTCTTCCTCAAAACGGAAGCAAAGAAGCGTGGGATGGACATTAAAGGCGACACTCTGAAGCCCATTGCGGCAGCGGAGCCCACACCTGCAGTAGCGGATACGCCAGCCGTAGAGGCCGAGCCAGCACTCGCAGCTGCTGGTGACGCCGAGCTACCTATAGCACCTGCTGAAGTCGAAGAGCCTGCTGTCAATGGCGATGCGACATCAGCAACTGGTCCTGAAGTACGAGAATGACCTTCTTCTTTATACAACACATACGCCTCATGCTGACAGAAACCAGGCTGGTGTCGAGGACATCACCGTCAACGCCAATGTCGCGCACGCAGAGGCGAAGACTACTGATGCCGAGCAGGATGATGACGATGAATCTGACGATGACGACGTCGTAATCACCACTGAACGACCCGAAGGCGAACAACAGCAACATCATCATCAACAGCAAGATCAGGAACCCGGCCACGAGCAATATGACGAACAAGCTAATATCGGAGGCAATAGTGACCAGAACATGGGTATGAACCAACAGCAAGGCTTCGGCGCCGGCGGCTTTGACCCAAACATGGCCGGCTTCCACAATGGCAACTTCGCCAACATGGGCATGAACGGGTTCAATCCGATGATGGGAATGATGGGCATGGGCATGCCAAACATGATGGGTAAGCCCTCTCTTTCGTTATCTTCCCCCCCTTCGCAACAGCAGCAAACGGCGACTGAGTGTAGTGGCAGGCATGCCTGGTATGGGCATGGATCCTTCGATGATGTTCAATGGCGGCTTCGGCGGCATGGGTGATATGAGTGCGATGATGGGCATGGGAATGGCTGGCATGGGAATGGGCGGCGACATGTCTGGAATGGGCAACTTTGGAGGCATGAATGGACCTGGTTTCTTTCCGAATCAAGGAAACTTTATGCAATCACAGAATTTCGGAAACGCTCCGCGACAAAACTTCTTCAATGAACGTGGCTACAGTGGTCGCGGTGGCGGCCGTGGCTTCGGTAGAGGCGCTCGTGGTAACCAGTATGGCCGTGGTCGCGGCGGTTTTGGACTTCAGCAACAGCAGTATGGTGGCCAGAACGCAGACTTTCCGCCAAATGCGCCCACTGGGCCCAGTGGCGCACGTTCGCAGCAACAGCAGCAGCAGCAGCAGACCGGTGCGAACACCATGGAGTTAGCAAGCCGACGTCGGGCTTCTCCGACTTACGACGCAGTGCAGGGATCGAATGATGCCTCCGCTGCTGAGTCTGCAGAAAAGTCACATGATACCGCTGCCAGGGAAGACCAGGATGCGCCCACGCAGGCTAATCGTGCAGAGGGTGATACTAATGCCACAGACGAGAATCCGGAGCCACTGCAACAGAATGGCGACCACATGGGACAAGACGCGCAAGGTGAGCATGCTTCCGCACACGACAGGGAGCTCGCAGGCTTACCAGTCGTGCCAGATGCGACACAAGTGGGTGCCGATCAGGCTGAAGGTCACAGTGGAGACAGTCGCGGAAGTGCAGCGTCGGTGAATGGCAGCAACACAATGGAGAGTGCGGTGATGGCAGAGCCTGTGTACGAAGACCTCGATGAAAGCATGCAGAACCACAGCTTGAACGGTCGGGGCGGTTACAGAGGCCGAGGTGGTCACGCATATGGCAGCTACCAGGGCAGAGGCACCGATAGCACTGAGTTGACCCCCAAGCCTGCGCCCCCTGTCAATGCTCCTACTGGTCCCAAGGCTCTTCGCCAGGGCCTTCCCAATACCGGCTGGGTGAGCAGGGCGACTCTTCAAAAGCCCACATCGGCCCCTGTGACACAGCGATCGGAATCGCAGCTACGCTCTCTAGAGCCACGAGTGGACGCCTCACCAGAGCATGATCGCGGCACTCGTGATCGGTCGGCATCTCGATCGGCCTCGAAGCACCGGAGCAGAGACGACAGAGAGCGTGAGGGAGAGGACGAGTATGAGGACGAAGAGGCGTATGCTCGCCGCAAGGAACGCAAGCGTCGCGAACGTAAGGATCGCGACCGAAAATATGACGAGGATGGCCGCGATGAGGAAAGCTCGTCCCGCAAGCATCGCTCTCGATCTGAATCTCGGACCGACGATGGCTCTCGGCGGCGACATCGCGACAAGGATGACGAACACCGCTCCTCTCGCTCGCATCGTGACAAGAGCAAAGACCGGCACCGTTCACGTCGTTATCGCTCCAAGTCTCCTGTGAAAGACTATGAGCAGGATCATGAATCGCGTCGGAAGAGTAAGCGCGATGACAAGTATGACGATCACAAGGAGAGTCGCAGTAGCCGAAAGGGTTCGCGTCGAGAGGAGGACTACAACAAGTATGAAGAGAGCAAGAAAGATCGCTCGTCTCGATCGTCGCGTCACGACAGACCTTCGCGCGATGAAACTCGTGAGCGTGATCGTCCTCGTCCTGTGATTGAGCCGCCTTCAGACGAGCTTGGTTTCAAAATCAAGGGCTCAACCAAGAACAAGAAAGACAATATGGCTCCTCCGTCACAGTCTTTTCATCGTGATCGTGGTGGCAGTGAACGTCGTGGTAGTGGCATGACCGAGCCCTCTGCGCCCGCGGACCCATATGCCGAAGAACGTGCGCGCGCACAACAGAATCGTGAAGCCAAAGAGGCTCAGCGCAGACAGTCTACGAACGACACTCGTTCCTCCCTCGGCAAGCGCGGTCGTGATCATGAGGACGAAGGCGAGCGCGGTGTTCCTACGGGACCTAAGGGGGATCGTGGTCGCATGCTGCCGAAAAAGGGCAGAAAGGAGAGACGCATATCTTACAAGTATGAGGACGAGGTCGAGATGAGCTAGAGTCTGTCTGCTCGTATTGATCATACCAATGGTGATGGCACAGGCGAGCTTTTCCCGGAGAAGGTGTCGAGGAGCGCCGAGCGCCTCCTGCGGGCCTGAACATTGCGATTGTCCCCAACAGCAATCTACTTTACTCTGCTGAAGGTAGACCATACCCACGAACAAGAGACGCCAGGTTCGATGGTGGACTCAATGGCTGCGAAAGCCGGGGCTTGGGAACTCTGGAGGGGCGCCACAAAGACATGAATATATTGCATGTCAATAACAAGAGCGAGAACAGCGCCCGTACAAGTGTGGAGTGAAGGAGTGCGAGATGCTCGTGGAAGAATTCCGAGGTTATAGCATTACGGTCTGTGGTAGTAATACGAAAGACTCGACTTGTAGGGGGTGGTGTTGTCAATTCTTGGGCACGAGGCATATGGCGTGTACCCACCCCTATATATATTACGACCGCTTCAAGACGCAACATACCCACCTCTGCTTCTATCGTGGTACTCTCACATGTATATACCGTACGTGGGAGGTCCTACAGGAGGTACATACATAACCTGATGGGAGTGATGCGCGACGAAGCTGGCAGTGCTCGGGAAGACGCTTGCTGTTTGTGTAGGTAGTAATCCAAATTAATCAATTAATTCCACTCTCGTCATGCATGCTACCTACTCACCTGACCTACCTTGGGTACCTACTATTGTGTACCTATCTCTCACTTCTCACTTCCCACTTCCTACACCTTCCCACACCAATGTTGTTGGTAAGTGGCTGGCAAGTTTTTCGGTCTAGGATTTCTCTCAAGGCAGGTGTAGACGTATTCCCTTTTTTTTTCTTTTTGGTATCTAGGTAGGTAGGTAGGTAGGTAGGTATCTATCTTTCTTTGTTTTGGCTAATGTTCTTTCTGTATACGTACGGTACGGTACGGTAACAGAATAGATAGATAGATCAGGTAGACAGAGGTTGTTGAGAGGCGGACGGAGGGACGGGTGAGTTGTTTCATGTGAAAATTTGAGTATGTATGTGATTGCATGTGATTGTATTGATCTGTAATACATGTTCAGGATGTTCGTGTCCGTGTCGCATTATCTACATGTATCTATTGAGGCTGCAAGGGAATTCATGAGCAGCATCGTGAGACAGCAACAGTATAATTAATCATCATCGTCATCATCATCATCATCATCATCGTTAGCCTCATACCACTGGTCGGCCAAATATGGGAAGAGATGCTCCACCATGCAATCCAGGGGGAGGTGCCGTGGCTGTGCTTATTATTGTGGAAGAGGCACTCCTAGTCGCTCCTTCACCCAAACACCACATCTCTTCATTCCAGCCAGGAGGACGCCAACCAAAGAGATCAAAAGCTTCTCTGCTCCATGGTCCTAGATCCTCGGGCCCCTCTGGCACTTTTCGTTGCACTCCAGCTTTGCCTGGTCTCTGAAATGGTTTGCTGAGCATGACTGTTGAAGTGCCATTGTAGGGAGTTATGTTCAAGCTCACAGACTTTTGTAGAGGGCCTTTTTTCTTGTGAACTGACTTTTCTGGTAGTGCACATGCAGCGATGGCATGTTTCTCTTGTGTATCGGCAATCGGCTCGGCTTGTCCACTGCACGAACCTGACCCTGGGTTGCTTTTACGAGATCTTCTGGGAGAGAGGGTGTATCGCAGTGATGCGGCCGGGGGCCGTTCCGATTTGGAAGGCTGGACGGAAACCACGTCAGAGACCGCACGCCGTAGAGTGCGATCCTCTTTGACGGGCGGTGGCAGCACGGGGATCAATTCGACAGCCCGGGGTTGTGGTTGAGGGCCAGGCTTTAATGGATGAGCAGCACGTGGTAGCACCAGTCGGTCCAGGCGGGCGGGCTCTATGACTGACGCATCGTGCGATGTTGTGGCGCCTCCCGAAGGCGAGTCCTGTCCAAGAACACCCATGGACGGACCATCTGGCAAATCATCATTGGGGTCCGGGTCGATGGTGAGTGGCAAATCTCTCGACTCTACTACTGATGCTCGCTTCGTTGGCAATGGCTCTTCAACAGCTTTCTTTCTCTTTTCCATCCTAGCGAGGCGAGCTTCAACTTTTTCACGAGCCGTCAAGGGTCGTTCCTCTTCTGAGTCGCCTCGGACTTGAACAAGCGATGAGTCCCCGATATCATCTGTGTTGGTGGACGAAAGCCTCTTTGGGTTCCTGGTCAGCTGGTCTTGACACAGCAGGGTTGGCTTCTTCCGGCCTGTGCTTACGAGACGAAGAGTCCGGCCACGCTTGCTGCTCGTTGATCCTTGTGTTGTCGAGCTTGCATCGTGGACCAGCATCTCCTTCATTGGAGGCTGTTTCGCGCCAATATGAAGGCCTGATTCGTCTTTCCGCTGCCCGTGCTGCCTGTTCGGTTTGGATGCTGCGAGTTCACGAGGGTTTGCAGGCTGCACAACTTCTTCCTCCAGTCCTTGTGGTTCGGGTTCCGTAGCTTCTTGTATCGGATTGGGCTTCGATCTTGGCGCTTGAGACGCTGGCAAGCTAGATCTGCCGAGCGTATTGCTGCTAGTAATTGGCCTGCGCTTTGTGGGGGGCGAGGACTGCGCATACGCATCGTCTGAGAGAGCAGACATGGGGTCGTTGGGATGTGGTGGATCGTCGGACAAGTTAATACCCTCTTTCGTGCCCGATCGTTGTTGTCCTGCTGCCACAGACGCCTTCTTCTTCTTCTTCTCCAATCTCTCCTCCTTCTGCTTCCTAGTATCTGCAGTGCGTGCCCAGAGCGGTGTTCCAGTTCGCTCTGCAGGTCTCGGTGTTAGGGTCGTCCTGGTCAGGTTTCTTGCTGGTGCAGTATCGAACCGCGGCCGCTTTGGTGGTCGCCCGTCTCTCCAGTCCTCGTGCTCCGTACAGGCGTCTCTCTCCTCGAAAGGAGATCGAGATGGCAGCTGGGCAATCCCAATGGGCCCCCTTGGTGTCCCAAGCAGAGCGTTCAGCGATTTGTGTTTCAGCTGCGTGCCGGACCTTGCTGCTGGCCCAGCGGGCTGCACTCGCGGCGTCTGCGCTGTGGCTCTTCGCGCCCCATCGTGATTCGAGTCCGGCGCTTTCGGCGTGGTCCTGTTCTTGCTGTTCCGCAGCGCAGTCAAGTCCGTCTCGGTCTGGCCGATCTGCTCTGCCACCTCCACCATGACGCCGTTGCGCTCGAGGGACAGCTCATCGCCGGCCTGAATGGCCTCCGCCCGCGTCCAGTGCATGTCTCCGATGAGATTGCGAGGCACATCGTAGACCATGACGCGCTTGTTGAAGGTGTGGTAGCGGAGGAAGCCATCCTGCCACTTCTTCGTCTTCTTGCGGCTGTCGTGCGTGTAGAGGCATTCATATTCCAGCACCGGCGCCGTGTTCTGCGTCAACGGCACCGACAGGGACGCCGCGGTCTTGAACATTGCAGCCGTCATGGTGGACTTGTCGCTCGATCATCGTGTCAGGCCGTGGATGAAGTGCATGTTCCCATCGAGACGGACTTACGACGTGCGTGAACGCGTCGAGGTGGAGACTTCGGAGCGCGCGCTTCCGTCGCCAAGTCACGTGATATGACCACCTCCCACGTTGCCTTCGCTCCAATCTGACTAACAACGACGACAACAACACCGACAACGACAACAATACCGACGACAACGCCAACTCGACTCGCTCAACGGAGCTGCCATGATCGCCTCCACCGTTGTCTTCCCATTGGCTCCGGCTCTGCTGAACACACCGAGCTGACTCGCCCATCGACATCTACCACAGCCTCGGAATGGCCTCGTTTATGCACAGTAGTCAGCAGTCAGACTTGCAATCAAGGGCCGAGCAGTAGAAAAGTACGCATCACTACCAGATTGGCCAGATCTCGTAGATACAGGGTGTTGCACTTGAGGGGCACCCTAATATACAAGGTACTTCTATGGCGGGAACCGACCTAGAAAGAGACTTCTGAAGGCCTCAAGGGACTGTGTGCTCCAGCTGCATTACCCCCATATGCACATGGTATGACAACCAGGGGAGCCCCACAATCTGGGGCACGTCGAACAAACGCATGCGGAGCAGACAGACAGACGGAGGGAGAGAGAATTGAACTGTGGCGGCTGTCTGGGCGCGCTGGTGCATGGGTGGCTGTCTGACCCATTCATCAAGAGGACTTCAGCTCGAAATAGAGGTGTGTACGAGCCGGTGATGAAGCTGCTGCCTGTTGTCTTGCTCGGCTTGGCGCCTGTCATTTGAGGTTTCGTGGGATTTGGGTATGCAAATCAGCATCACGACTCCATCTACCTCATATCCTTCACCTAGGCCCTAGCACTGTTCGGGCTAATATGACTTTCAAGAACTTGTTCTTCTACGGGTAAGCCGGTTGAGCAGACCAGCAGCGACACTTGTCCATCATAAACTGACGTGTCATGAACAGTCTTGTGAACTACGTCGTCGACTGGTGCATGGACCAAGGCGTGGTCGATATGTTCGGAGTCATGGCAGGCATCACGGTGGCTTTGACGTTGACCACGCTGCCGATATACGTGTTCGGCAAGCTTTATCGAAACTTCTGGCAACACCATAACTTGTTGGTCAAGTTTGGGCTTCGCGATGAAGTGAATGGAATAGACTCTGAGCCCGCACGTTGAGGACTTGAACTTCACATGACAACATGGGGAGCGAGATGAATCTGCCGACGTGTGAAGGCTGCTAGCGGTTGCCAAACGCCGCCGCTGCTGCTGCCGCCGCCGCCTGACTCACAGGGGAGCGAGATTGAAGTTTGCGGGGAAGAGTGCGGAGAAAAGTTTCTAGCTGAGGGGGATGTCACTGCGCACTTCCCTACCGTCGATGCCTTACGCTCCTCGGTCCAGACTTGCTTCGAGGCTTTCGACGTACACCTTCCCATCTTCCATATTCAATCCTTTCAAGCGGCGGCCGAGATCCCACAGCAGCTTTTTGCTGTGGCTGCAATCGGTGCTCTGTACTGCCGAACTTACAGAGCCTCATCGATTTTGGAACGAAAAGGCTGCCCGTTATACACTGGCTGGCGCCCGAACACAATTACTACTCTCTCTGTTTGCCTTGTTTCATGGAACCGATATCAGTACGCGCAGGATGATGTCCAGTTCCGCTTCACAATATGCTGTAAGGTGTACGTACCATCAACGAGCTAGTATGACTTGCCACAAATGGGTGGAGCATGAGTCTATGGAACGGTATGTTCGCTGCGGGAAACAGAAAGCAGGACGAGACATCACACTGATGTGATCTGGCCGATGACAGTAGCGTTGGCTAACGTAGAAGCAGCTCTCATCATCGCCAAGTGGATACACACTGATGGGGCAGTGGCACAGGATGAATTGGAGCTTTTCAACCACACATCACGATTTTGGGCCGAGTCGAAGCACCATCTCACCCGCCCGTCTCGGTCGCCGCCAAAATTTCACGCTTTTGGGCTGGATTCTACGAGGACACTTGGGTATAGGGAGGTATGTGTGATACGCCTGCTTGGGAAGCACATTCACTTGCTAGAACCCCGCTGCTGCGACTGATCAAAGAGCTGTGCTGATTATGATTCTTGCACTAGTGACTGCGAGGATGGGCTACATCCTCCGCTCCCTCGCTGATCTATTCGAGTCTTCGCTATAGCCTATCTTTCGATCTTTATGCTACGCTATGCTCACGTGGTCTCCGCTGCTGGAATCAGATGCGCCGATGTGGTCTTTGTCGCGCCATCACTTACACTGTGCGAGTCTACCCGCTCGATTTCTCGCAGGTCCCGGTAATGTTGGGTAAAGTCGTGCTTCATATCATTCAGAGCAAACTGTAACCCAATCGCCTCGTCCAGGTCCGACTCGCCCCTTTTGACCTGCTGCAGAAAGGGGTCGCGCTCGAGAGCACCCTCCGGATTCTGCCACATGCGTTTCAGCCACTTGCTCGAGGTCGGGTTGATGTGCTCGCGATACATCTCTCGGCGGACTGCGTCGTACACGTCCAGGATGGAGTCGTCGGCCACATTCTGATAGATGCCCGTCAAACAGTCCGCCAGACCTCCGATGTCGACAATACCGCCGGTGAGCCCCAGTCCACCGAATGGATTGCAGAGATGTGCTGCGTCGGCGGCCAGACAGAAACGGCCCACTCGCATGTTCGGTGCGAGTCGCTGGTGCACTCGATACGGACTGAAATTGTCGAGTTGCCACTCGTCTGGCCCGGGCAAGATGGCCTTCATCTTGGCGGCGTGTCGGTCTTGCAGTTCCTCTCTCGTCAGACCCGGGATCTCGCCGTATGTCACGCGCCACAGGCCGTCCTTGGAGATTCTGGCGACCATGTGCCAGTGGGTTTCGTCAATGAGAAAGTTGGCGTCGTCGTAGTCGTACTTGTCAAAGGGGAAGTATATCTACGACGAGGACTGGGTCAGGGCGTGGGGATTAGAGGGTTGAGCTTTCACGTACATTGGTTGCCACGATTTGTTCTTCCCATGTAAAGCCTGGGAATACTGCGTTGCCAAAGAGCGACCGCCTGACCTGGCTGTTCGAGCCGTCACAGCCCGCGATGTACTGAGCATAGAGGCGTTCTCTCCCAGAAGCAGTCGCGACGTCCAGCCATGCGTGCTGGTCGTCTTGTCCCAGACCGACGACTTTGCATTGCCAGCGGATTGTTGCAGACGGGAGCTTCTCCAACCGTGCCAAAAGGATCTGGGCCAGCCCATTTAAGGGCAAACATACCATGCGATCAGGATGGTCGGCGACCACTGCGGCGTTCATGCACCCATAGCGTGTTCTCTGCTCATCGATGCGGCGGAAGGAGAGGGTTTTGGGATCAAATCCGGCCTGGCGAACCTCGTCCAAGACTCCGGCGCGGCCGAGTTCGTACACGGCGGGAGATAAGTAGTGAGATGCTCGCGGCTGCTCGTCCAGAGTCGCTGACATTTCGACCAAGCATACAGGAATATCCTGCTGGGCTAGGCGTAAAGCGAGCAGTAAACCAGCTGGACCAGCCCCGACGACAATGGCCCATGGATTCTGCTGATCTGGCATGCTTGGCGATGGTGCTTGGATTGTTGGATGGGTGGGCCCTTGTCAAGTCTTGCGATCTCACTGCTTTCTTTGCTATATCAAGGGCTTTTTTTTCTGGCGTGTTGATTGTAGAGAGCACAATATCAGCACTAATGAGTGCCTGGTCTGATTCCTCCAATATTCCTGCTCCTCTGACCGTTCCCCTTTCTCTCCCCTTGCTCCACCCTGTTTCTCCACTTCACTTTGCCCCCCTTTTCCCCACCCGCGGCCCTAGGACTGATTTCAGTAGTCCCTCCGCATTCGACTGAGGTCGCGGCAATAATCATTCTTGGCTCTCGTTTGATCGACCTTTTTGCCGGCCTCTCCGCACGCAGCTGAACTGCCGAGCGCGCTACTCGTATAGGCACTCGAAGGTCTTGGCAAGAAGTGTACTACCGATACGCAGACCTTGGCACACAGCGTCAGAGTGTTGTATAAGACTCCGATCAAGCGGCAGCTCTGCGGGTCATTGATCAATTCATTTACTCAATCAATAGAAGCTCCGGCTCGCACAACGATGCAAAAGCTGACTCCCCAGGACGTCGACTACAACCAGGTCAGGACCGACTTTGCCACGGCGGATGTCCCTCCGCGGCAGCCCCATAGCATCTTTTTGCCTCGTAGCGCGGCAGAAGTAGCCGAGATTCTGAAGCACACTAGGAAACCAGGCGATGTAGTCGGCGTGCGTTCCGGGGGCCATCTGTTCTCCTGTTCTTCATTGATCCAAGATGGCATCTTGATCGATACGACGCACGTCAATCGAGATGTACTCTACGATGCAGCAACCCACATGGTCCACTTCGGTCCCGCGGCTCGAGTGAGGGAGATTTCTGATGTGCTTTGCCAAGTTGGACGATTCTTCCCTCACGGCCATGCGCCGAGCGTGGCCGCGGGGGGGTTCTGTCTCGCTGGCGGTCAGGGCATGTTCATGCATGGATGGGGCGGAACGGCGGAGACGTGGATTGTCAGTATGGAGGTGGTGACTGCAGCGGGAGACATTGTGCAGGCCAGTCGCGAGGAGAATAGTGACTTGTTCTGGGCGGCGCGTGGGAGCGGCCAGGGCTTCTTTGGCGTCGTCACGCGCTTCTCCTGTCGCACGATGCCTGCGAAGCACAGTCTGTATGAGATTGGTCTGACATTCCGCGTCGGTCATCGCTTTCAGGACTTGTTCATGTTGGCAATGGCTCGGCACGATGCGATGCCCAAGTTGTGGACCGAAGCGGCCATTTGCACGTTTTACCCCGACAAGTTTGAGCGTCCGGAAGCTGGAGATGGCGAGTTTGATAAAGGGGCTCTCATGTTGTCGGCGGTGGCAACGGCCTATGCGGATAGTCTCGAGGAGGCTCGATCGTTAGTGAGCGCGTGGGAGCAATCCGTGCCTGAAGCTCTACAGCCCATGTTGGTCAGCACAACGGCTTTGCATCCTGTCTCGTGGAAGGAGTATTTTGACAATCAAGACGTCCTGGGTCGGTGCCACGATGGGAAAAATCGCTGGGCCATCAACAGCATTCTCACCGACCCTGATATCGAACTCCGAGACGTAAGTTGTAGCCTCTCCTTTACCCGCTACGGTATACATGTCTCTGTAAGATACTATTACTACTACTACTACTACTAAACTACTATAATTCCGCAGATCGCTGCTGGCATTGAGTCCGTCATGTGCGACCTGCCGACTCGGACTTCATTTGGCTGCATCTACGTCGGCGACTCTACGCCTCGCCCAGGAGAGTGTGCCTTTAGTCTCCCGCAGTATATTTATGTCTCTACTTTCACGGGATGGACGGACCCTCAGGCGAGCCCTGATCTCATGAAGTCACATATGAGGAGACTGTATCGACAGGCTGAGAAAGTCGGCTGTGGAATGTACGTAGCCGACTACGATGCAACGGACGATACGGAGAATGTATGTCTTTCTACCCCTGTCCAATCGAAAAGCTCCTTTTCTTTTATTTATTTTGCCCCCAAGCCCGTTGTGGTGCTTTGACCAAAGGTGAGAGGCTGACAGTGGAAAACCATCAGTTCCCCGTTATGAAGGAGCGGGTTCTAGAGAAGTTTCTGGCGGTGCGAGAGAAGTGGGACAGCACTGGCGTCTTTCCCGGCTACAAAGCGTTTATTCGTGCTCGGAAAACTTCTCCTCTGGCGGGTGGGAGAAGTCACTTATAGCAAGCTGGCAGAAAGTGTAAAGTTGAAGTGAAGCCTTTGGAAAGTCTCTACAATGTGCTTAAGAACGGCCGGCCGGCATGTCTTTGCCTGGAATGTGTCTACCCCTGGAGCCAATGATCCAGTCATCGCTGTCATGGCTGACAAAGGTAGGCGTGCGACGTTCAGTAACCCAGCCCGGCTGCCAGTTCTCCTTCATCATCGGTGACTTGCAGTACTTCTTGTGTTCCTTCTAGTGCACAGCCTAACAGTCGCGGCCGCAGTAAATGACAAGCAGACATCCTTTGCACGCCATGTTTCCGTGACTATGGCAGTAAGCATATTCTTGGCCGTCAGAGACGGGCGGTGGCGTAGTAATGGCCATCTTCGAGATGTCCGGGAGTGAATTCGAGTTTATCCTTGCGACGATGGTGATGTTGTCAGAGACAACTTCTTGTCTCTGAGGGACGAACTTTGACGAACCTCCAAGAGGGAACAAACAAACAAACAAACAAAACAAGCAGTATCCCCACTTCAAATTATAACTCCGCCCGCCTCCCTCTTAACTGAGTGCCTGCATTCTCAAACATCTCTCTCCGAGAACAAAACTCTCACTATGGCCGACATCGACGAGTCCTACCTCGCCACTCTTGACGCCCTCACTCTTAGCGCTATCGTTCAATGCCGCCTCGAAGATAGCAGCGACATCGCGTCGAGATCCAAGGGCAAACAACGCGAAGGCACCCTTACCGACGCTCAACTCGCACTGCAGCTTCACGGTGAAGATCTTCGCGCTTGCAATGCCGTCCTTGAGGATAAGAAGATGGCACAGAGTATGTGCCTTGCTGTACTGAGGGATGGTGCTTGCATTGACGAGGCGGCGAGGGTCGATGATCAGGCTGCAAGGGACCATGACCTGGCCTGGACGATGAGTGGTCGAGCTGCCCTTCTCGCTATAGAAACTGCTCCGAGTGCTACGACCACGAAGGCAATCGAAGCCGGTCCGTGGAACGATCCAGAAATGCTGGCCAAAGCCGCTGCAATCTACAACATCGAGCGTCCAGTCCGGAGTTCCCTACAAACCTCCACCGCACTCGTCCTCGCCTCCGCATCCGCCTCTGTCCTTGCTTCTGATGAAAACACCACCGCCGCCGAGTCCGCAAGCTGGGCCGCCTCCCGTACAACCTTCGCCGATCAATCCCCCAGCATCTGCTTAGCCTGCGGCGATGAGAAACCCTTCCACGAGGTCGCCCGCGTGCCGTGCAATCACGAGTACTGCCGGCCTTGCCTTGCGAAACTCTTTAGCCTCTCTTTGAAGGATGAAGCACTATTCCCTCCTCGCTGCGACAGACAAGAGATTCCACTGTATCTCGTACGGATCTTCCTGCCGTCGGAGTTGGCGAAGGAGTTTGAGGGCAAATATGAGGAGTATAGTACGAAGAATCGGACGTACTGTTGTAACAGGGAGTGTGCGGCGTTCATTCCTGCGGGGGACGTGAAGGGAGAGATGGGGACATGTCTGCAGTGTAAGAGGACGACGTGCACGCTCTGTAAGGAGGCTTTTCACGAGGGCGATTGCCCATCGGATGGAGCGCTGCAGGCATTGTTGGAGGTGGCCGAGGTGAACCAGTGGCAGAGATGTTCTCAGTGCGGGAGGATGGTGGAGCTTACCACTGGGTGCCATCACATGTTGTAAGTGCAGCTCTTTGGCTCATAATCTGGTGATGCTGACGAAGAAATAGTTGCGTGTGCGGCGCGCAGTTCTGCTATGTATGTGGCGCACCTTGGAAGACCTGTACATGTGAGCAGTGGGAGGAGGCCCGTCTGCTGCACCGGGCTACGGAATTTGTGGAGCGTAATCCCAACAGACGACTCGCCCCGCCAGGCCGGAATCAAGCGGCCCAGGACCGCGCTGCGATCGCTGCAGCGGTAGAAGACTTGCGGGAGAACCACGAGTGCGCTCACGTGAAGTGGACGCAAATTCTCGGTCGGCGCAGGTGCGAGGAATGCGGCCTTCGCTTCCACAAGTACATCCTTCAGTGTCGCCAGTGCCATCTTCAGATGTGCGAGGGATGCACTATGATGCAGAGGAACCTGGTGCGATAGTGTATCTGTTCCTAAACTGCTCTGTTAGCCATGTGAGCAGCCAGTGAAACTACATGTACCTCCGCGGTTCCGAAAGTCTGAGTTCTTGGCATAAATCCATTACCTCAACCAGGGGGGTAAATCAACTTTATATACTACTACTCAATACATATACTATAAAAATTGATTATAATACCTACGTTGTAATACTTATACTCTATTCTAATATGTCCTACGGGCCTGCCCGTTAGTAGTACGGTATTGGCCAATTTTCGTACGCGCGCGCGCGCGCGTATACGGGTATCCTATCTCTCTCTCTCTCTCTCTCTTCTTCTTCTTCTATCTCTATCTCTATCTCTATCTCTATCTCTATCTCTATCTCTATCTCTATCTCTATCTCTATCTCCTC
>JH792507.1:112035-123359 GCA_000291705.1 Sphaerulina populicola P02.02b
ATCTCTATCTCTATCTCTATCTCTATCTCCTCCTCCTCCTCCTCCTCCTCCTCCTCCTCCTCCTCCTCCTCCTCCTTGTCCTTATCCTTGTCCTTCTCTTCTAAACTTTAGGCGAGGTAGCCCGTAGGGACAGATAGGTAGGTAGGTAGGAAGGTAGGAAGGTAGGTAGGTACAGCTAAGCTTTCTTTCTATAGCGGGCCTTTTTTTTCGAGGTAGTAATATATTAGGCTTATTGCGCTAGCGCGCCCTACCGCCAAAGTTCGCGCTAATTAGCGCGTCCGCTCCGATTGTTTTTGTACCCTATATATAGATTGATTGGCCGTTACTCCCCCCTACGCCTAACCTTCGCTTTGCTTTAGAAGGCTTAGAGGTCGTTCCGTACTAATTACTAGATATACATTTTGTTGATAGAACTATAGAACTCAGGCATGTCAGCTGACCTATATCAGCTGACCTACGCACGTAAGACATATTAGGCATATCGGATACCCTAGGTATACTAGGCACATTAGGTATATTATATAACCTAGGTATATTAGGTGTCTAACCTAGAGTATATTAGTATATATAACTTAAGTAACTTCCAAACTACGTAATATATAACTTATAAGATCTGTTTAATACAAACAGATATATATATAAGTTAGTATACATATATATATATCTACTAGATAGACACTTAATCAAAAGACTATACAACTTATTTATTTACTTCAATAGGTTATAAGCCCGGAATTCCGCAGGTTTCTATATTATATATTACTAGAAAAAACAACCTTCCTAATTTGGTCTGCGCGTATATTCTATACTAGTATTAGATAAACGTATAGCCTTAGGCTACAAGAACTATACTAGAAGCTTCTAAGATATAACTTACAATTACGGATAAGAACCGAACTAATCAAACAATACGACGTATTATTCGATAGTTACGAGCGAACCAATCGTACTACACAAACGTATTATACGACAGTTACGTATAATAGTTACGTATACCCTACTATAGAACTTCGAGCTATACGAACTTCTAACCTATACTACTATACTAATATACTATATTACAAAATATCTACTAAATTATTACAAATACGTCTATACTATCGATAAACACGTCTATACCGATATATAGCGTACAACCGTATATAGCAAACATACAGAAATAGACCGATATATAGCAAACAGCGGAAACCGACCGATTTACGATACCTAACCAAGAAAAATAGAGTTACGTAGTAATACGAATTACGGATATATAAATCAATCGGATATAAGCGAGAGACAATAGCGACGACAATAACAATCTATATCTACGTAAAGAGACAATCGATACTAATACTCGAATAGTATATACTTCTATTACGACTACGCTTATTACGATCATTACGCTTATTACGCTTATTACGCTTATTACGCTTATTACGCTTATTACGCTCCTTACGATTATCAACTACCTCCTTATACACTTTACTATCGATAGCTCTATTACTATTACTATGTCTAATAATATACGATCGCTACTACTTACTCGCCTTGATAGCCTACTATAGTAGACACTCTAGCGCTCGCGTATTATTAACAAAATCATCCTTAGTAGTTATAGTACTACTATCTCGACCGGTAAATTTATACCTATTAAGCGAACAGAAGTTATCGTTATACTAGCTACCGATAACACTCTAGTAGTAACGATACCCGCTAAGAGTAACGAAGCCTACGAATAGCGGCTCGAGAGCTAGAGCGAGAAACAACTCGGCGCTTATACGCTAGTAAAGGAATACTATAGTCTAATCGCTCGATTACTTCTCGAAATAGCCGAAGCAATTTACGAACCTATTCTTACTACTATCGATATACGTTTACGACCCGAATTCGAGATTACCGGCTTAGGCCGCTACTAAGAACTATATTATAGCTTTACGATACTCTTACTCGCTAGCTATACTAACATTTCCGACTATAGCGCTAAGTTTACCGAACTTTACGATAGAATAGTCGCTATTTACGATCGACTAGTACTACTAGAGTTATACCTAGTATAGGCTTACCTTAGCGGACTAAGTAACGCGTTCAAAGAATTTATTACTGCCTTCAACCTATAGTACTTACTAGTTCCGATAGTTATTAATAGTATACCGTAGGTAGTAGTTAGCCTAGTAGTCGTACGAAGAAAGGTAGAAGAATACGCTAGTCGGATTTAGAGCGATAGTAATATAGCGCTCTACAACTAATAGCGACGAACCTTCGATTACCCTATCTACAAACACTATAGCAAACGATACAAGGGTATATACTAGACCGTAGACGCTAGTAAGGTACCTTAGGGGTAGATCGATCGAAACAATAATACCGCTACCGCCGCTACTACTTCGGACAAAAAGCGAAAAACTACCGACGATACTATCTTCGGAGATAAGGTAGTAGCTACGAAGAGCGAGGAACGTTATAACGTATTACTAATAGGTAAAGTAATATACTTTACTTCCTACGACGATACTCGCGAATATATAGCTATTTACCGAGGCATTAACCTCTACGACTGCTTTATTCTCGATAGTAGAGCGACTAGATTACTCGTCGGCCGCAAGGATCTATTTATCGGCGGAACCTACGATACTATCGATTCTATAGTAGAGTCGAATAGTATTAGCGGCGCGAAGCTTATACTAATTGGTCAAGGCACGCTACGGATCCAATACCGAAATAGTCGGTAGATCTAGATACCTAATATATAGTATTTACTAAGCGCCGGTATCAACCTTCTATTACTTAACGCTATATAGCTATATATCTAGAACATTACGAAAACTAGTAACGGCCTTAGTTTTATATAAGTATACGGAGGTAACGAGTTTACCGCTACTATTACTAGCGGACTATTAATACTAGATATACACTAAGAATAACTATCTTAACTACTAGTTACCGGTTTCTACGGAGCTGCCTACTCTATAGATAAATTACTCCGATTATAGTACGAGCGAATAGTATATCTTAGCGAGCGCGGCCTAATCAAGCTCCGAACTATAGCTACTAGAATAGAGATAATACGCGACGATAGTTACTATATTTATAAAAGTTGCGTACTCGGACGACAGTTATCGAAACTATACAACTATTACCTTCCGCGCGGACGTTACAAAATGGACGTTATTTATACTAACGTAGTATATACGCTAATTGAATTATTCGATAGTTATAAGTACTTTATTAGTATTATTGATAACTAGAGCTAATAGGGAGTTACTAAACTAATTTAACGACGCTCCGACGCGCTAGTCGCTATCCAAGAATTCATTACTACGAACAGTACCCCCGAATGCTTTACGACCCTTCTTATCCAAGATAGGGGGGGTAAGAATATAAGCGATAGTTACTTTAGATAGCTCCGAAATAGAGGGATTACGTTATATCTATCTAGTACCGAATAATACTAGTAGAACGGTATCGCCGAAGCCTATAATAAAGTAATCGAACAGAAAACGTAGTCTACTATACTATATTTACCAAAACTTGACCTACGTTACTAGTCCTTAGTAATCGAATACGGAATTACGTACCTACGGAACCGATTACTATATCGCAGATTAATAGTCACTCTATACGAGGTATAGATAGGCAACAAACCGTACCTCGCTAATATACGAATCATCGGCTACAAAGTATACGTCTATCGATTAACTGCCGATATAAACAAGTTAATTAGTACTAAGGCTAGAATCGAATAGTTACTAGGGTTTAAAGGTAACGGGCACTACCTCGTTACTTCCGAGAACCCTAGGCGTCTATAATAGCGCTTCGACGTAGACTTCGATAAACTATACCCTAACTATACTAGCGTTACTACGAGCGATAGTAACGACGTAGATAATATAGTAGTAGAGCTAGGGGGAGACAAAGAAACAGCTTAATAACCAATTACCTTTACTTAATAACCAATTACTTCCGCTAATACCCCGACCAGATCCGGGGGGTTACTAGAAAAAGCGGGTCTATCTACAAAACGACTAGTAATAGGTTACCTACTATTATTAAAAAGAACTCGCCCTATAACGAGCGATAGTTACTATAGCTACGAGTTACTATAGATAGGCTACGAGTCTACGAACTACGAGTCTACAAACTACGAGTTACGAAACTACGAGTTACTATAGTTAGGCTACGAGTAATTACTACTATCTACTCCTCCGGGTTACGTATTAAATATACGGCCTAAAACAATCGGTATTAACGTACCTATAGCCGAACTTATCTAAGAAGACAAACGATAGCGCAAACCGAGACATCTCTACTAGTAATACGAAAGTAACGCTACTAACGATACCGCCTAATTCAACCTACTACTTCTTATACTTATAAGCTATTTACTAGCCTTAGAACTATACGAGCCGTCTATATACGACGACGCTAAGCTCTATAGTAGTAGATAGAGTAACTAGAAGCCCGTACTAGACGACGAATACTATTCACTATAGCGCAACGCGGTATAGCGAGTAATCAAACGATTAGAAGCTAATAGTAAGATCCTTAAAGGTAGGTAGGTATTCAAAATCAAACGGATTAGTAACAAAGTGAAGTATAAGTACCGATAGGTAGTAAAAGGGTTTATATAAGATAGTAAATACCTCGAAACCTATACGTTAGTCGTAAAGCCTATAAGCTATAAGGCACTATTCGCTATTACTATAGCTAGAGACTACGAAATCGAATAGATAGACGTAAAGACAGCGTTTCTTTACGGTACCCTTAATAGTAAAGAGCCTATCTATATAGAACAACCGGACGGATTTACGGACGGAACTAATAACGTATACTTACTACTTAAAGTACTATATAGACTACGTGTGATGGTTCTGTGTACGTAAGGGTATACGTAATAGAGGCCCGAGGTATAAAAGGTATAAACAATATACAGCTTGCTATCTGAGGCACAATAACTCTGCTCCTCCTCCTAAGAGGAGAGCCCTCGCTATATACGCAAGCTATCCTATTGCCTACTCCTTGCTACCGGCACCGCCTCCTCTTAGGCAGCAGCCGATAACCGGTTCCCTCGGGAACCTTCTTAATTCAGAGCGTCCTCGATCGGTAGGATACCCCTTTACGCCGGATCGCCGGGGGACCGCCGGGGCATCGCTAGGGCTTTCCGGCCCGAGCGGTACGTCCCGCCCAACTCGCCGGGGGACCGCCGGGGCATCGCTAGGGCTCTTCTGCCCTAGCGTATTACAGACGCCCCCTCTTAAGGCTAATGTCCTTAGTAGCGACGGGTTATTGGTCCCCTACGTATTCGCCCTACGAATAGGGTCGACGTCTACTCTCGTCTAGGTATTGCGTAGAGCTAGCGCATACCTGTAGGATGTCTATGCCTTAGCATTAGTAAACATTGTATACGTTTTTCTTCTTATATTCGCGCGTCTGCGAGACGTCGCTAAGAATGTTTGCTCGTAGTCGCGTCGCGAACCTCGTAGGTAGTAGTCGGGAATACGCGGTAGTGTCGCTATAGGGATAGAATACTTCAATAAGTTCGTCGCGCGTTCTACGTTCCTCTTATTCCTTTCTATTAACAACCTACCCGTATACTACAATTTCTGCCGCCTACGATTCTACTATTATTGTACCCTAATAGATACACTTATTATCCCTCGTTCCTTTTCCCCTATCTTGTAGCCCGTTCTTCTTCGTTGTCCCCGTCGTTCTTACCGACTATTATAGCGTTCACCCGGGGTTGCGTTACGATTCCCTTTTCCGTATTATTTATAAAAGAGGTCGTACCTAACGATTAGGACTATAGATAGTCCGACGCAGAACAAGACGAGACAGGATACATTGCGATGTGTTTGCGCTACGCAAAGTCGATCGCTATAGGCCGAGTCTGTAATGCGCCGGCGTATTGCGCCTGCGACAATTGCGCTACCAACAATAAAGGTAGGTACTATAGTGTAGGGAGGGTAAGTATTAGTCTGTCCGCCGGGGGTTTACCTTACTAATAAGTTCGTATACAGACCGTACCGCGCCTGTTAAACAAAGTAATAGCCGTCTAGCGCCTAAAGGACGTATACGACGAGATGTAGCGGGGACTTACGGAGGGTTACCTTACGGATTCCGCGGAGGCCGCGCGCGCCTTAGCGGAAGGGGACGACGAATACTGCCGCTAGGCAGTGCGCCTGTACCTAATAGCGCGTACCCTGAATCGGGAAATCTACGCTATCGAGGTAGCGTACCGTCGATCTAGGACCACCGTAGGTCCGCTATCCCTCGCGCCGCGCTCGATATAGGACTTTTAGAGCCTAATACTCTCGGAGCAGTTGCGCTCCCTAGGTCGTTACCCTATACAAGGCCTATCCTAACGCCTACAAGGGTCGCTAGCGGTAAGTTCTTGACGGGCTCCCCGTTCTCGGTCTCTAGCTAACTAGGTCGTAGCGCCCGTCTACTACTATAGTAGATACTTTTGAGCAGACGCGTATACGCTTTTACTAGGTAGTGCCTACCGTAGTATCGCGACTAGACGAGTCCTCGGCGGGCCCTCGCGTCTCGCCCCGTCTATAAGCAACCCTCCCGGTACCGCCGGTAGGCCGGGGTAGTCGTCGGGGTAGTCGGCCCGTAGTGTACTCCTCCGACGAGGAGGATCTTCTAGCCCTAGTAGCGACGCCGGTAACCTCCCGTCGCTATAGCGAGAAAGTGCGTAAGCTGTCCTCGTCCCTAGAGCGGGGCCCGGTGTTACTAGACTTTGTATAGGACGCCTTTCCTATCCGACGCCGACCTAAGGCTAGTACCGCCCTCGAGTCGGCGGCTAATACGCCTTCTCGTTCGCGTAGCGGTCCCCCGGTAGTTACTACTCGCCCCGTAGCCTCTGTTCGGGACTCGCTAGCGCGTACCTCGGCGGCTCGCCGTTAGCTAGTTGCCTATAAGACGCCTCGCCGTACGACGGCGGGTCGCGTCGTCCCTCGGACGCCGTATAGCGGTCGCCTTGCGAATACCGCTTATTCTCTATCGCCCGGCTATATCGCCGGGTACGATTTCAATACCCTAGAGGGGATCGCCGCGGCTACTCTAGACCGGGCGTTATATCTACGCCGCAACACCGGTCGTATAGCGCCAACCTCGCCTACGTCGCGCTCCGTCCGGGGCACCCCTCGCTCGGCCTATCGTAGCGGCCGCCTAATCAAGAATCCTTGGTTGTCTCGGCGGTTCGACGATAGGTACGACGAGGAGGACGTAAGTAACGACTAGGAAATAGAGGACGTACTAGCCTAAGAGACAGAAGCCCTCCTAGATAAGGATTTTCTTATAACGGGCGGTCTCCCTAGCGGGTCCCCGGCGCCGGCTACCGTCGCGCCCCTAGATACAGCCCCTCCTCGCGCGCCCGTCGAGGCACCCTCGTTTCGGGGCTTTTCGCCTCTACCTACTAAGCGCGAGGTTCCTCGGGGCCTATTACGTCTAGCCTCCTACCTAGCGATTCCCTTCCGCTCCTCCGTCCCTCTTACCTAGGAGCCCGTACGCATCGCGCCCCTAGCGCCCTTACTACTATCGCGTCTATTAATATCCGCCGGTCCCTAGGTCGCCCCGTCGCTATCGCCGTCGGTTCGTCGACAGTCGAGCCCGCTAGTCCTAATATATCTAGGTCCGCGGCTAGTATATTCGCCTAGCCGTAAGTACGAACCTGCGCTCGACCTAGTAGAGTAGGGTCGCGAGGTCGTCCTCGGCGGGGACCGACTTCCTAACATCGATTTTCGGACGGCGTCTAATATAGACTACGACGGGCTAGTATACCTTTTGCGGGATATCCGCCGTTTCCTTACGGAAGCGGAGGTCCTAGCCCCGCTTAGAGAGATCTATCGGTTGCCTCCCTACCGGGCCCGTTAATAGGCTATAATGTAGGCAGACTATAGCTTCTAGCGAGAGGAGTGCCTAGCCGACTACGAGTTCGGTCCTACTCGGCAGGCGGCACCTAAGGCCTCGGGGGTCACTCGGGACCCTACGCCGGTACAAGTCAGTAACTACGCTATAGCTAAGGCGCCTTCGGCCGAGGGTAGCGTAGGTAGAGCGCGTATAAGGGGAGGGATATTAGGCATATTTGGTAGGAGGTAGCCGGGGGTTCGCTAGGTGTTCGATAGTTAGTCTTTTTGCGCTATATACTTTTCTTTTTCCTACTGCTCGCTCCCCTAGGGGATACCCGCGATACTTTCTATTTATCTAGTAGCTTACCTATATTCTCGAAGTTATCCTCCGGTTCCTAAGTATTAAAGTCCTTATCGTACCCCTTCTACCTAAGTCTGTATTCCGTTTCTCCCTTCCTCCTTCTTTCGTCTACTATCTTGTCTACTTCCTATACTTCGGTACCGTCGGCGGTAATATCGGGGGAAGCTACGTTCGCTAGCGGAGCGCCGGGCCTTTCGTAGAAGGGACGTAGGAGGGAGATATAGAACACCGGGTAGATACAGTAGGTATTTGGTAGGATCAGTCGGTACGCCTGCTAGCTATTACCGACCGCTTTATCGACCCGGAATAGGCCTAGGAATTTGAGGGACAACTTCTTACTAGGTTGAGTTAATTTCAAATTCTTTGTACTTAGGAGTACCAAATCTCCCTTAGCGAACGTCTACGGAGTATAGTAGTCGTTGTACTAACGCTACTATCGCTTCTGCGCTTGTTGTATACGGGTCGACGCCTCTGCTCGTACCTATTCTAGTAGCTAGACTCTATCTGATACTACCGGCGCCTCCCCCTTATAGTAGACGTCTACGTCTAGCGCGGACTACCGGGGATGTTTGCTATATACTATTATAAACGGAGTTTCGCCGGTAGTCGCGTATACCGTATTGTTGTACGCGAATTCCGCGTATAGCAGTAGGGACGCCTAGTTATCCTGCCTGTTAGACGTAAACATCCGAAGGTAAGCTTCTACCGTCTGGTTCTAGCGTTCTGTCTAGCCGTCTGTTTAGGGGTAGTATACGGTACTTAGTCGTCGCTTTATTTGGTATTAGTAGTAAATCTCGGTCTAGAATACCGAGGTAAAGATCGTACCTCGGTCGCTAACGATTCCCTTAGGAAGCCCGAATTTGGTACTTACCTACGTTATAAACACCTTAGCGAAGTCCCTTACGGACCAAGTTTCTTAGGCCGGGATATATAGTAATATCTTTAACAGCCTATCGACAATAACTAGTATAGAGTCGTACGTAACCCCGCGGTACTTCGCCGGGGGTAGCTTAGTAATAAAATCTAAGGAGATCTCTTCCTATACGTTTTCTAGTATAGGGAGTAATTTCAGCTCCCCTAATAGTATTGTCCTAGGTGCTTTAGACTTCTAGTATATATCGTAGGTCCTACAATATTCTCTTACGTCCTATCGAAGTTCTAGCTAGTATAACGAGCGGTAGACTAATTTTAGCGTCTTGTCTTCGCCGAAGTGTCTAGCGAGGGCGGAGTCGTAGAAATTGGCTATAATTTCCGCTCGAACGGCCGGTTCGTACGGAACGTAAAGCCTTCCCTAGTACCGTAGTAAGTCCTTGTTATCGAACATCTAAGGGGGTAGCTTACCGCCGCGGGTTCGCCGGGCATCCTTTTACTCGTTCCTCTTACGGGCGACGAACTCGTCCCGTTACTGTAGCGAGGCTACGAGACTTCTGAAGGGTTGTCCTACGTCGCCGCTTACAGTCTAGCTCGCGAGTAGGACCCTTACTATTAAGCGTAGTACGCAGTATATGCATTCACTAGTACTAGCGACCGGAGTTGTGTCGCGTAATATCGCCGGGGGTTCGCCGGGCGTTTCCGAAATTTCGGTCGTAGACTCCTCGCTACTTACTGTACTAACTTTACCGCCTAGGATTCGTATAGCTATAACTGCGATATTCGGGTCGGCTAGTTTAAGCTTATATTAGAGGGTTAGTAGCAATTGGTTAACCGCGTCGTTCTCGGTCCAATAGTCCGCTCGTCTCGAGGGGCTATCTACTAGGTTAGTCTTCCCCGGCCGGTAGTATATCTCGAAGTCGAATTGACCTAGATATACCGCCTATCGGGCTTATCGCCCGTTTAGCTTCTATACCGTCTAGATACCCCTTAGGTTGTTATAATCGGTATATACCTAGAGTAGGGTATATACGTCCGCGAAGAAGTGCCTCTAGACTTTAAAGCTATAGACGACTACTAGGAGCTCTTAGTCGTAGGTTTCGTAGTTCCGCTCCGCCGACGATATCTTCCTTAACGTAAAGGCGATAGGGTGCTATCGGTCGTTATAGAGCTGCGTTAGGATCCCGTACAGGCCGTAATCGGACGCGTCGGTCTCTAGTCGTAGGGGCTTCGCCGGGTCGTAGTAGCGGAGCATAGGGGCGGAAGTGAACATCTGCTTCAACGCCTAGAACGCCGCCTCTCCGGCTTCCGTCTATTAGAATTCGCCTTTCTTTAGAAGGTCGGTTATCGGGGCTATTACCTTCGTATACCCGGCTATAAAGCGGCGGTAGAAATTGGCGAACCTAAGGAAGGATTATAGTTCCTTTAGGTTACTCGGAGAGGGCTATTCGGTAATCGTAGCGATCTTCTCTAGGTCGGTATATATACCCTTACGGTTTACTCGGAATCCAAGGAACGCTACCTCGCTTTATACAAAGGTATACTTCTTTAGGTTAATAAACAACTCCGCCTATTCTAGCCTAGCGAGTACCCGGCGGACCGCCTCCTAGTGCTTCTCGATGTCGTCGTAGTAGGTATAAATAAGGATGTCGTCTAGGTATACTACTAGGATGTCGTCGAGAAGCCCGGCGAGGGCCCGGTTAACGTACGCCTAGAATGTAGCCGGGGCGTTGGTTAGCCCGAAGGGTATTACCTTGTATTCGAAGTGTCCGTAACGCGTTCGGAAAGCGGTCTTCTATTCGTCGCCTACGCGAATACGAATTCGGTAGTATACGTCCTTAAGATCTAGAGAGGTAAAGTACTTCGCGCTAGTAAGACGCGTAAGGCTTTCGTCGATAAGGGGGAGAGGGCACCGGTCCTTGATTATAATCGAATTTAAGGCGCGGTAGTCGACGTATAGTCGCAAGGTACCGTCTTTCTTTGGTACAAACAATAGCGGAGCCCCGGCGGGGCTAGTACTATATACGATTCGTCCCTGTTCTGACTCCTTGTAGAGGTATTCCTAGAGGACTTCAAGCTCGCGCTAGGAGAGGTAGTATAGGGACCCGAAAGGCGGTTCCTTACTATCTATTAGTTCGATAGCGTAGTCGGTCGCCTTGTAGGCGGGAAGGATCGCCGCAGAGTCGTTATCGAATATATAGCGGTATCCTTCTAATACGGCGGGTAGAGCGACCTACTTTGCCTCGCCTTAGTTAATCGTA
>JH792507.1:123726-135765 GCA_000291705.1 Sphaerulina populicola P02.02b
TCTCTTTAGGGAGACCCTTTCGAAGCTAGAGATAGTTAGTCCCTATCGCTAGGTACCGGGACCGTTCTAGATATCGATGCCTAGGGTCTTTAGAGAATATCGTCTAAGGAGGATAGAAGGTCCGTCCTAGTCGACACCGTAGGCGAGTATCTTCGTCGTCCGGGTATCCCCGCTAGAGTCGCTAAGTTTCAGAGGGAACTCGTAGGCGCCGTAGTAGTAAGTCTCGTAGGTCGATAGCTATCTAAGTAACGGGAGTTAGGCTTCGACTCGGGCTAGGCCTAATTCTACCGCTACCTTCTAGCTGATCGTAGTTACCTAGGCGTACGTGTCGAGGGCGACTCGTATAGGTTTTATACCTTCGCTAGTAATAACAGTTCCTATAGTTTCGATAATGTCCTTAGACTCAATAGGTCGGGGACCCGTCGCGTTCTAAGTATTCGCGACGAGCCTAATTAGTTTTTTAGCTAGACGGGGGTTCGGTTAGGATTATTACGCTTTAACGGACAGTCTGGACGGATATGTCCTATCTTACCGTACTCGTAGTACTTTAGTCCCGAGTAGTCCCCTTTGTCTAGAGCGGCTTTTGCGGCCGCGCCTGATTTCGGAGTTTCCGCCGGATTGGTACGCGGTTCCCTAGCGTCTCCCCGGCGATCTCGATCTTTGGATTTCGGCTTGTTGTTACTAGACCGCCCTTCGCCGCCTAAGGCTCTTAGGTAGTTCTTCTCGATCTAGGTCGCTAGGTTAACCAACTCGTCCCGTATCTTAGGGATAGAATTGTAATCGACGATCCTACGGCGGGTCTCCGGGTACAACCGGGCGAAGAACTAATATAGCTACTACTTAGGAGTATACCGTTCGAGCTATACCTCGAGAGTCTCTAAATACGTTAGGAACTCCCTTAGGGACTAGTTAGTACGTTGTCTAGCGGACGTATAGTCTAGGTACGCCTAGAGCAATCGAGCGTTTAGGTCGTCGAGGAGGTTAAGTAGGAACTGCTTGAAGTAATCCTAAGTCGTACCCTTACGTTCGGCCTCGGTTATTCGCTACTAGTATACGTACTAGCGGTCCCTCGGGGTATACCCCTTAGCGAGGTACTATATTGCCTAGGTATATCTCTCGGTTTCCCGTTAGAAGGACCGTAGATTCTAAAGAAATACGACTTCGCAAGACATTACAAAGTCGCCGTATTCCTTTAAGGACTTCCCCTCGTATTCGCTAGGGGCCTTTACCGATCGTTTGGGTAGAGGGGCGATATCGGTTTCTATCGTATATCGCTTATAGCCGCGGCCATTCTAGAGGTCGGCTACCTCTTGGATTAGTAGTAGACGCTCCTTTTCCGCCCTTAGGCGGGCGATGTCTTTCTAAAGATCGCTTAGCTCCTCGCGTTCGACGGCGATTTCCGGCTCGGAATCGTCCTAGTCTTCTAGCTAGATACTAGCGATAGCTTCTGTAGATTCCTCCTAGTCGAGTAGTTCTCGTACGCGTTCCGTATCGACGTCGGTAGAGGAAGACTATTCAGTAGAGGCCTGTTCTAGTATAGAGGGGTTCCCCGGCGAGTCGCTAGGATTCTGTCGGGTAGAACGTCCTCCTACTATTGTTCGGACCTTTCCCTTATAGTTAAGGTACGAGAGTTATTATATAATAGTTCTGTATACGTAAGGGTATACGTAACAGAGGCCCGAGGTATAAAAGGTATAAACAATGTACGGCTTACTATCTAAGGCACAATAACTCTGCTCCTCCTCCTAAGAGGAGAGCCCTCGCTATATACGCAAGCTATCCTATTACCTACTCCTTACTACCGGTACCGCCTCCTCTTAGGCAGCAGCCGATAACCGGTTCCCTCGGGAACCTTCTTAATTTAGAGCGTCCTCGATCGGTAGGATACCCCTTTACGCCGGATCGCTAGGGGACCGCCGGGGCATCGCTAGGGCTTTCCGGCCCGAGCGGCACGTCCCGCCCAACTCGCCGGGGGACCGCCGGGGCATCGCTAGGGCTCTTCTGCCCTAGCGTGTTACACTACGATAGTTACCTCGTATTTGGTACGCTATATTAACTACGTATCTCGAAGCGGCCGGATTCACGATACTAGACGCCGATATAAGTGTCTTCGTAAAGGGCGAGACATTCATCGTAGTCTACGTAGACGATTTACTTATCGTAGGCCTATATATTACGGAAATCAATAGCGTAAAGAAACACCTTAGTAATCGATTCGAGATAAGCGACCTAGGGCTATACTATTACTACTTAGGTATAACGATCAGACGTAACCGTACTATATGTACTATTTACCTAAGTTAGAGTAACTATATCGAGCAGTTCTTAAAGAGATATAATATATAGAACAACGTAAAGATCAAAGCTATTCTACTCGATCCGAGCCGAAAACTAATACCCGTACCGAACGGCTATTAAGCTACCGACGTATTCCGTACTAAATACTAGAGTGTAGTAGGTTCACTTATATATACGATACTAGGCATACGACTAGATATTGTATACGTAGTATTAGTAGTAAGTCGATTCGCTAGTAACCCGACGACCGAACACTACGTAGTAGTAACGGATATCTTCCGTTATCTCCGTAGTACTATTTACTACGAACTTATATTCACCGGCGAACTTACCGATCTTTACGGCTATACCGACTCCGATTAGGCCGGCGATACCGATACGAGACGATCAACCGCCGGTTATACGTTCAACCTAGGTAGCGGCGCTATTACGTAGAGCTCGAAACGATAGCCTACGGTAGTACTTTCTACCTACGAAGCCGAACTAATAGGCTAGACCTAAGTATATAAAGAGGCGATTTGGTTAAGACGGCTATTAGAACAATTAGGTAAAGGGCAGGCGCAAGCGACAGTAATCTTCGGTAATAACGCTAGGGCTATCGCTCTCGCGAAGAACCTATAGGCATATCACTCGCGGACGAAATATATCGCTATTCAAGAGCGCTAGTAGTACGAGAAGATAGAAAGTAAAGAGGTAGATATTCAATAGATACCGACGAACCGTATAGTCGTAGATAGTCTTACGAAGCTACTACTACGACTAGCGTTTGTAGAGTTCAGAAAGGCTCTTAGCGTATACGAGAGTAGGTAGTAGTAACTACTGTACGATAGTAGTAACGAGTCGATTATACGACCGCTCAATTACGACCGCTCGACTATACGACTTTACGATTACAGTAAAGAGTCGATTGTAGTAATAAAACAATACCTATAACAACTAACACCCTTTTCGAGCGCTCTTATTAGCCGGATTGGATTAATACCTTAGTACTAAGGTAGGGGGATATTAATAGAACTATAGAACTCAGGTATGTTAGCTAACCTATATCAGCTGACCTACGTACGTAAGACATATTAGGTATATCGGATACCCTAGGCATACTAGGCATATTAGGTATATTATATAACCTAGGTATATTAGGTATCTAACCTAGAGTATATTAGTATATATAACTTAAGTAACTTCCAAACTACGTAATATATAACTTATAAGATCTGTTTGATACAAACAGATATACATATAAGTCAGTACATATATATATATATCTACTAGATAGACACTTAATCAAAAGACTATGCAACTTATTTATTCACTTCAATACATTTGACTATATTGCAACCGTTATACTAGGAGTAAATACTAATATATTATATAGGCCTACCCGTTAGTAGTACAGTATTAGCCAATTTTCGTACGCGCGCGTAGGCGCGCGTATATACGGGTATTCTATCTCTCTCTCTCTCTTCTTCTTCTTCCTAATATGTCCTACGGGCCTGCCCGGTAGTAGTACGGTATCGACCAATTTTCGTACGCGCGCGCGCGCGCGTATACGGCTCTATCTCTATCTCTATCTCTATCTCTATCTCTATCTCTATCTCTATCTCTATCTCTATCTTTATCTCTATCTCTATCTCCTCCTCCTCCTCCTCCTCCTCCTCCTCCTCCTCCTTGTCCTTATCCTTCTCTTCTCTTTATTCTTCTCTTCTGAATTTTAGATAAGGTAGCCTATAGAGACAGATAGGTAGGTAGGCAGGTAGGTAGGTAGGTAGGAGGTAGGTAGGTAGGTACTACTTAGAGCTTTTTTTCTTAGCGGCGGGCTTTTTTTTAAGGTAGTAACGGATTAGCCCTAGTAGATTTAGCGCGCTCTACTATAAAAGATTGCGCTAATTAGAACGTACGATTTTGAGCCGATTTCTCTAGCTATAGTAGTCTAAACGCAAATTGATTAGCCTCTACCCCCCCTATACCTAACCTACGCTACGCTTTAGAAGGTTTAGAGGTCGTTCCGTACTAACTAGTACCTAGACTCTTATCTAGAGGGCTAAATCTAGGGCAAAATCATATTTATTTATAGATATACTCGACTGTATTGATCCTAAACCTCGGTATAGTTGTTACGGGAAGAACAACGTATATATAGGAGTTTATAGTATTGATATAGCAAGTACAATAGGGAAGGAAAGCTATCTAAAGGTCGCGGGCGACGAGAGAAAAGAGGCGGAGGCCGCAGCCTAGCCCTAGTTAGGGGTTCTTACGTAATGTACGTAATGCCCTATTAACTAGGGTATATCTCTAAAAGGGCTCGCCCTTTATAATACCCCCCCCCTCCCTCTCCCCCGCGAGTTTTTGTACGGAGAACGTTAGAAAGAAGACGGTTCTTCTAGTAGCTTCTAACCCTCTATTTACTTACTCGCCTATTTATTCACTTAGTTGCCTAGCTAACTGTTTCCGGGGTAGCTCTATAAGCGGGCCCTCCCCGGCTAGTAGAAGCTTTACGATTAGTAGCGCGTCGCTCGTAAAAACTATAGGTACCCTCTACTATTATTTACTTACGAGCTCCTTCTCTTTGTTAACGGAGCGCGTCTATTATTCAATAGCTCTCGTACGGGCTACCTCTACTTCCTATTATTAATCGCCGGAAACAGTCGCTATTGTTCGTTTTTCCTATAAAGTAGCGTTTTTCTTTAGAAAACTTCCTCTCTCTTTCTTTCTACTACTATACTACACTCCGCCCCCCCCTCCGCCGCCGCTACCGCTACTACTACTATTAGTAAGTCCCCTATCGCTTCTAACGGGTTCCGTCCTTTTCTAACCGGATAATAGTACCTCGTAACCTCTACTATTAGTTCTATACAGGTATAGGCCGCGACTACGTAGACCGCGCGGTAAGTCTCGGGTTCTAGTGCTTTTTATACGGACGTCGCTAACTTTATCTTAGGGTACTAAGACGCCTAGTAAGGGTGCCTACGTAGGGTACTCAAAGAAGTACTAAACGTATATAGAGATATATATCTATTCGAAAAGCCTCGGGGCCTATAGCAATTCCGGCTCTATACTAATATCCTCGTAGCCCCCGTTTCTACTATATCGCGATATAGACCTAGGCTACCGACGTAGAGGTATAAGTTCCTTCGGCTTCCGCCTCTTTTTACTCGGCTAACGTCTCTTTTCTTAGGGTAGACGCGGCTAAGGGCCTTAAGTCTATACTTAAGGCCGCTAAGGCACTTACGGAGGTAAGGCTAGCGTCCCTACTCTCTACGGGGATCGCGACGGACTTGGCGCTATCCGTCCGTTACGAAGTCTAGCTATAGGCGTAGCTAGTAGGCGGATAGCTACCCCCCGCCTTAGTGCTCGGGGGGCGTAGGTCGACCTAATTAGGGTCCGCCTCTTTCTCGTTAGGCCGTTCGTCGTAGTCCTACGGTCGGTATCCGGTGTTTTTTGGTCGGGGCTTGCGTTCTTTTTAGGGGTTTATTTACTTTAGTTTGTATGTTTTTAGCGTCCGGTGTTTTTCGGTTAGTATTCGCGTTCTTTTTAGGGGGTTTGTTTGTTTCTAGTATTCGCGTTATTTTCTTCTGTTTTCCGGTGTTTTTCGCGTAGGTACCTTTTTTTCCTGTTTTTTCTCTTCTCTACTGTACGTTAGTATAAAAATGAATATATTACCCTAACTCCCGTATTCTATGCTTTTTCTCCTATAGTCTATACTTTCTCCTATAGCCTAAGTCTCCTCCGTACTCCTCCCCTTTTTACTCGGACTACGCTTCTTTTCCTATATAGCTTGTAGTCTATCCGCTATACGAGTATCCCTATATTTCAGCTCGAATTTATCTAAAGCCGCTATATCCGATATGTTTTCTAGAGGTTCCTAAGTAGGTTTATAATAGCCGGACTACTTAATAAGAACCTTGCGTCCCTTGCCTTTTCTCTTAGCTTTGTCCCTTATATATAGGATCTCTTCTACTTACTATTCTTTATACGACTCGATTAGAACGGGATCCGGTTGTTTATTATCGTATACCTATCCTAGAAGAGGGTCTTAGGCGGCTAGTCTAAGAAGGTCGGTATAAAATACCGGGTAAATATTACTAGGGATACCCGACAAACGAACGGATACCGGGGAGAGGACTTTTTCTACTATATATTTTGCGTACTTAGCGTCTAGGCTTTTCTTTAGGCGGGCTATAGTATAGTTTCGGAGATCTAACCAAACTTTGTTACCTTCCTTATATACGGGAGCGGGAGTACTTTTCTTATTTGCGCTCTCCTCTTGTTTCTAGGCGGATTCCGCTATATTCGCTTAATATATATTAGTAATCTTCTTGATTTTGTCGACGAATACTACGGCTCTCTTAGAAGCTACTAAGCGTATATCTTCGGTAGGCTCCGTTATTAATACGATAGGAAGCGGAATATCGTATCCGTAGACCGTAAAGAAAGGACTTATACCGAGTCCCGAGTAAAAACGTCTATTTAGAGCTAATTAAGCTATAGGTAACTATTTCTTCTAATCTAATTGTTCTTAGTTAATAAAATTACGGAGATAAGCTTAGACTTCCTAGTTAAGTCGTTCGGGGCCTCCGTCTATTTATAGATAGTACGTAGAACTTAAGCGTTAGTAGACGCCTATTAGTCTATAAAAGGTTTTCTAGAAGGTACTCGTCTAATTAGTTCCGCGATTACTCGTAATTACGCGGGGTAACCTATAATATCGTATCTAGTAGTCTATAAACCTTTTAGCGTAGTCCTCGGCTTTTAGGGAGGATACCGCTTCTAAAACGATAGTCTTACTTAGCCTATCCTTAATTACCTAGAGGTAGGTATTTCCCTATAATTCTAGTAAGTTAGTTATAAAGTCTATTAAGATTTCCTAGAAAAACCTATTAGGAACGGGTAAAGGTTAGAGGAGGCTATACTTATACTCTCTCTATACCTTATTTCGTCTATAAGGATAGTAATTTCTTATAAAGCGACAAATCGCTCGGGACTATAGTAGCTAATAGAAATTACGCCGAATAATATATATAGTAGCGTCCCTACCTAGATACCCGTAGAGCGGTAAATCGTAGATAGACTAAATTAGTCTTATTCGGAGGATATTATTATTAATAGTATTAGTATCTAATAACTTATAGTCGGCTTCTAGTACGGCGGGCGTTCTAGAGACCTAAAGTTTCCTTCGATATTTTAGTCGGTTTACGCTATCGAGTATATAATCTCCTATTTGAATCTTTATACGGACTTCCGCTAGAAACGTACGGGCTCCGCTTTAGATAGTCTTTAATACGAGCTAATATAGACTATCCTTAGTAATAGTTTTCTCCTATAGCTAGTTTAGCTCGGAATCCTAGAAAGGTCCCTCGGGATTATCTTTATCTATAACCGGGGTAGATTCCTTATAAATCTTATTAGTAGCTATATACGATATTATAATTTAAGTAGGCTAGTACTTTAGATATTCGGGGGATAAGAACCTTCGGAAACGTAATAGCTTATCGTCGGCTTCTAGAGTATCTTATTCTCTTCTTAATAGCGTATCTAGAATAGTAGCTTCGGAACCCGGGCGATATACTATAGAGTACTAGAACTTAGTAAGGGCTTCTACCTAACGAATCTGTCTCTTAGATAGTTATCGCTTAGTTATAAAGTATTCTAGGTTCTTATAATCCGTCTAAATAGTAAAGGATCTATATGCTTTTAGCTCGGAACTCTAAAACTCGAGGTAAGATATAATAGCTAGTATTTCCTTATTATAAATATTATAGTTAATTTCGGCCTAGCTTAGTTTCTTAGCGTAGAACCTAACTAGATAGAGGACTCCGTTCTTTTCCTATAGGAGTATACTATCTAAGGCAAATCTACTATAATCGGTCTCGAGGAACGTAGAAAGACTAGGATCCTATAGAGAAAGTACTAGAGTACTATAATACTTCTCTTTTAATACCGAAAACGCGTCCTCCTAGTCTTTTATCTAGGAGAACGGGATATTCTTACCGGTAAGTTTTGTTAGGGGGGCTACAATCTTAGAGTAGTTTAGGATAAAGGATCGGTAGTAGTTCGTAAAGTCTAGGAATCGGCGGACTTCCTTCTAGGTACCGGGGGTTTTCTAATTACGAATAGCTTCGACTTTCTTAGAATCGGCCTCTACTCCTTTCCTATTAGCCTATATAATAAATCCTAAGTACTTAATTCTTTTCTTAGTAAACTTATATTTCTTAGGATTAAGAAATAGGCCTCCTTTCTAAAGCTTCTAGAGAACGAAACGAACCTTATAGAAATACTCTTCCCTCGTTCTATTAGTATAGATAGTAATATTATCGATATATATAGAATAGAAATTATCTAGAAACTCCTTTAGAAGAGAGTTAATATACCGCTAAAAAGTAGCGGGCGCCCCGGAAAGTCCGAAGGGATATACTAACTACTCGAATAGCCTATATCGAGTATAGAAGGCAGTCTTATATTTATATCCGGGGGCTATACGAATATAATAGAAAGCCGCTATTATATCTACTTTTATAATCTAGTTAGCGTTCGATATATTTTGTAAGGTCTCCGGGATAAGAGGGAGGGGGTACCGGTCTAGTTTAGCGATTACGTTTATCGCGCAAAAGTTATAGATAAACCGTAGTCCTCTACTAGGCTTCCGTACAAATAGTACGGGCGCTCCTACTTCTAAACTACTCGAGCGAATATAGCTTTTACCTAGTAATCTATTAAGTATCTTATAGAGGGCTAAGAGTTCTTCCTTAGATATCCTATATATCGGCCCCTATAATAAAGGGTACGGCGTTCTATCTGGTTTCTTACAGATCTCGATCTTATAATTAATCCCTTCTCGGTATAGGGGAAGTTTATCTGCTTCCCGCTCGAAAAATAGCGGAAGTATATCGTAAAGCTCGGGAGGTATTGTTTTCCTAAGCTCTTCTATCGTTAGCGGACTCTTATCCTTTAGAGCTTTCTTAATATCCTCGGAGGTAATTACGGTTACTATTATAGATTCGCCGACTACGCTAACCTCTTCTAGGTAACGTCGTCCTTCGTTAATCTATTTCTTTACTACTCTATAGTAGAACCGATACTTTTCGGGCGCGGTCCTAACTTTGTTCTACGACTTCTATAGATTTCCTAAAATTAGAGGGAAGTCTAGGTCTAGTACTACGTATACGTAGATATTCTACTAGTATCCGCTAATTTCTATACGGAATACGACTACTCCGGTTACTTTCGAGTTACGTATTTTCTTAGACGCTCCCTTTACCTTCCTTTCTTCGTTACTTATAGATAGTAACCCTAGACCTTTAGTAAGGTCTCTATTAATTGTAGCGTAGTACTAATATCTTTTATCGATAAGGGTAAAGGTTCCGAAACGATTCTCGAGGACTATATCGGTATATATAAGCTCTCTGTTTATAATCTTCTAGGCTTTAGTCTAACCCTTTTTTAGTACCTCTTCCGCTCCCTCCTCCTAACTATAAAGGGGAGCTACTCTTTTTCCTCTTTTTCTACCTCTTCTAGGACGGCTTCTACGACTACTATATTCGCTTAGGTTACTAGGGGAACTACTAGGGTATATAGATATTCCTTAATTTAGTGTCTACTCGCTCTATAGCGGAAGTAGAGCTTTGCTTCTCGGCGGCGGTCTCTTTCCGCTATATTGACGTATTTCGCTCTTTGTTTATTCCTACTACTACTAGCGTTCCTATAATTTCCTCGGCGATCTCCTT
Organism: Sphaerulina populicola P02.02b; assembly: GCA_000291705.1. Taxonomy (NCBI): domain Eukaryota; kingdom Fungi; phylum Ascomycota; class Dothideomycetes; order Mycosphaerellales; family Mycosphaerellaceae; genus Sphaerulina; species Sphaerulina populicola. The sequence goes on from JH792507.1 coordinate 133,746, forward strand.
AGTTTCTTGATTAGGATCTACCCGTTTAGGTAGAGGTTATAATAGTATCCCTATCGGTATTAATTCTGTTCGAGGAATACGATAAAACGTAGGCGGGTAGCGGGGTATTCGAAGAGGATATGTCTTTTCCCTTTTCCTTCTATTTCTTATTAGAAATCTTAAACTAGTCGGTATCCTCTAGGTTAGTTATAATTCTTTCTACCTCTTCCGTAAACTTATAGTAGTCCGTATACTTTAGTATAGCGGCCGTATATAACTTAGCGGGGTTAGAAAAGGTGTTTTTTAGATACCCTATCTTAGCTTTATAGGAAAAACTCTCTCCTCCTACTATAAGAAGGAGCCCGTCGAAATCGAGTTAGTATTTGTACTAAGGTTATCCGATCGAATGTTTTAGATAAGATAGCTATTTTAAGGCCTTCGCCTTTTTATTACTATCCCTAAAGACCGTATTAAGTTACTCGAAGAATAGTATAGGATCCTTTAACCCTCCGACTCTAGATTCCTAAAAATATCGTATCCGCGCTCTTTCTCGTATAGGGAGGGTATTATAAATCGTATCCTAATAGTAATCGATAAAGAGAAGTAGTTTAGAGGCGCTACGTACGTAATAGGAACTCCGTAGGCGTATTAGGTAATTACAAAAGGTATCCGTTTTGCTATCCTAATAAGCAGGTTTCTAGTCTCTAGGGCCCGAGGGTTCTCGGGTAGACTACGAGGCTATAAGGGCTACTAATAGCTACTATATAGTAGCGTTATCTACTCTAGAATAAGTAGGTACCGCCGCGGGCGGAGCGGGTCCTATCTAAGGTAGGGGTTAGGCGTTCTCCTAGCTCCTTATAGCGGCTTCTAATCCTCCTAAGCGTAGATTCAACCGGTCTATTATCTCCGTTAGTATTTCTAGTAGATCCGCTAGATTTCCTACGGGCTACGGTAGGGTATAGTACTGCATCGGGGGAGCGTCTAGGATTTCTTAGTCTATTGTTTTGATTGTACTTATTATTATAGGAAGAACAACGTATATATAGGAGTTTATAGTATTAATATAGCAAGTACGATAGGGAAGGAAAGCTGTCTAAAGGTCGCGGGCGACGAGAGAAAAGAGGCGGAGGCCGCAGCCTAGCCCTAGTCAGGGGTTCTTACGTGATGCACGTAATGCCCTATCGACTAGGGCATATCTCCAAAAGGGCTCGCCCTTTACAATAGTCCTCCTTAATATATAGAACTAGGATCTAGGACTAGTTTACGGATTAAACAAGATATAAGAGAGAAATAGAAGTAGCAAAGTCAACTTCAAGTAGCTAACTATACTATAGATTCAATCCGTAATAGTTTACTTAGATAACTACTTTAGAACCTAAAACTATAGTAGGTCTATAATTGGCACGGAACGACCTCTAAGCCTTCCGAAGCGAAGCGAAGGTTAGGCGTAGGGGGGGGGTAACGGCCAATCAATTAGCAAAAAGTATATATATATAGCTATAGGGGGCTAGAAATTCTATAGAGCATACGCGCTAATTTTGCGGGGGTGCCCTAGGTGCTACGGATAATATATAACTTATAAGATCTGTTTGATACAAACAGGCATACATATAAGTCAGTATACCTATATATATATATATTAGACAGACACTCAATCAAAGAAGCATGCAACTATTTATTCACTTCAATATAGACTACTCTAACCCCCGATTTTCAAGAATATAATAGGCCGCTATTTCTTTAGAACTTCGTCTATAACGTAGAGTAGTTATTTAGAAGCCTAAATCAGATAATATAACTATTAAATTAGTAGTAGATCTAGCTAAAGTATAGTCTAATCCAAATTCTTAGATAGAGAGGCAAATCTTGGCCTTAAAAGTAGAAAACACCCTAGAATAGACACTTCTCTATAATATTGTTCCTAGAATCGATACTTATAATGCTTCTCTACCCCTTAGGTAACGGAAGGGCCGGAGAAAATACGTTATAGTAGAGAGATACTTCAAGAGATAGAAAAGGAGGTAGATTCTATATTATATAC
>JH792507.1:141351-156386 GCA_000291705.1 Sphaerulina populicola P02.02b
TCGGGCGGGCGGGCGTCTTCTTCTCGGGCAGGTAGGCGGGTAGGTAGGCGTCTTCTTCTCGGGCGGGTAGGCGTCTTCTTCTCGGGTAGGTAGGCGGGCGGGTAGGCGTCTTCTTCTCGGGCGGGCGGGCGTCTTCTTCTTCTTCTTCTTCTTGCTTGCTTTGGTTTAGGTTAGAGTCGTCGGTTCCGCGTTACTCTTGTTAATATCTATTTCGAATTAGGAAGACGACGGCTTATAATAGGAGGGTAAGGGTTCCCTTTGGTCTCCTTAAAAAATATAAAAAGATAAGGAAGCAAATAGCTGTCTATACGTAGGTTGTCCTCAGACCCTCTAGAGCGAGACCTCTACTCCGGAAACTAATGCCTAAGGCATCAATCGAGCTCCGAGGGTCAGAGAAGGAGATAGTCCTTACTATACAGTTACTAAACTTAGAATTATACTACTAAATATAACAAACTTCATCCTCTACTAATTCCTAAATATCCTTACTAGAGCCAATAATGCCTATTATGAATAGCTTAAGTAAGCGCTTCTTATTACTATAGAGGGTCTTATTTAGTTGTAAGTCTAGGGAATTAGAAGGGGTGTCCTAAAATTTAATATTTTAGGCCTTAATCAAACTAGTAATAATTCTTCTTGCTTTGTAATAGATACTAACGTTGTCTTCTACTATAAAGACTTCCTTATATTAGACGCTAATCTACCGGGTCTGCCTAGTAATAAGCTTTGCCCTAGAGTATATTATAGACCTACTATAGTCTTAGGTTCTAAAGTAGTTATCTAAGTAAACTATTACGGATTGAATCTATAGTATAGTTAGCTACTTAGGGTTGACTTTGCTATTTCTATTTCTCTCTTATATCTTATCTAATCCGTAAACTCGTCCTAGATCCTAGTTCTACGCGCCGAGGAGCACTACTACAAGGCAATAGATCAATATAACCGAGTATCTAAATAAAGTTATTCAAGTTAGCCCTAGTTTTGGCCCTATAGAGCAATCTTTAAGCTACTTAGGCATTTACTCCTAGTAGGACGGTCGCAATATAGTCAAATGTGTATCTAGCGATAACACAGAGTATAAGGATTGCAACGCGAGTATTATAGTCGATTTCTATAGTGTATATAATAAATAACTAGTCTAGAAAGATAGTATACCCCCTAGTAGAGTTAGTGGATTTTTGCCAAGAAGACAGACTATCGGAACCGCGGACGTATTAGATATTAAATCTACCCTTAGAAAGAAAGCTATAGAATTTGCCTTCTAGAATCTTAATATCCCTAGCCTAAACTCAGAGTTTCCATTCTAAATCGTAGAGCTTATTGGTCTTTGCGTCGCTATAGCCTATAATATAAGTATTGCTTTATATACTCTAGAGTCTAATTTTTTAGGGCTAGCTCTAGAGTAGTAGGCTAGAGAACCAAAAACTCGTATATTATCTAAATTAGGAGCTTTATTACAACGTAGCTCGTAAGGGGGAATTATAAAAGGCGGGAGGGTAAACTTTAAAAGGCGGGAGGACCCTGCCAAGCCAAAGCCTGAGGCCGCAACTTCCGCGCATACTACTCAAATTCCAAGCCAAGCTAAGCCAAGGTACCTACACAACAATTTGCTTAATAGCGGCAGAATACGACAAGAATATAGCAATACAAACAGTAAAGAGGAGGCTTAGAATAGCTATAGTAACAATATACTAAAAGGCTATATCGACTATAAAATACAGTATTCTGTTCTTAAACGATAAACTTAGCTGAATTATCCCCAATACCCTCTTAGTCTAGAACCCCTTACAAAAGTCATAAACTACTCCGTACTAAAGATTTTGCTACTATTTCTAGCGTTAGCTAACTATAGGCTAGATAATTCCTATTAATTATCTACCCTTCCTATTACTCAACTGTTTGTTTGTTTGTTTGTTTGTTTGTTTGTTCCATTAACGTCCTGTCTGAGTCTATGACTATGTAGGACGGGTAGGGCCCTCTAGAGGACCCTACCGGTCTTATTCGGGTTTCCCCGCATCTCTTATTTTCGTCTTTCTCTCTACTAAGGGGAGTATATCCTATGCCCTAGAAACTAGGGGCTTAAATTACTCAACTGTTGCTAGTACTAGTACTCGCTTGTACTAGTACTAGTACTTATACTAGTACTCTTTAACCCTACAGCCTGAATTGTAACCTACCAATACATACAAACGTGCGCGCTAGCTAAATAAACTTATCGTCTATATCTATGTCTATATCCGTCTCGTAGCTACTATCCCCCTCCTGTACGTTTATCCTACAATTAGTTGCGAGAGCGGCGAGCTGCGCTAATATAGCGGCTTATTGCTATAGTAGCTACGCTAACTGCTCGTTTGTAACTAGTATCTTAGCTCAATCGTAGCGCTGGTAGTAGCGGCGTTAGTTATAGAATCGCTATCGCCGGCCGCTAAGAAGCAGTACTACAAATAGTACTATAAGTAGTACTACGAGTAGTCTAATGAGTAGCGTAACGAGTAGCGTAACGAGTAGCGCGACGAGTAGCGCTATAAGTAGTATAGTACTATAAGTAATAGTACTATAAGTAATACTATAAGTAGTAGTACTACGAGTAGTCCTATAAGTAGCGCTATAAGTAGCGCTATAAGTAGCGCTATAAGTAGCGCTATAAGTAGCGCTATAAGTAGCGCTATAAGTAGCGCTATAAGTAGCGCTATAAGTAGCGCTATAAGTAGCGCTATAAGTAGCGCTATAAGTAGCGCTATAAGTAGCGCTATAAGTAGCGCTATAAGTAGCGCTATAAGTAGCGCTATAAGTAGCGCTATAAGTAGTACTATAAGTAGGACTATAAGTAGGACTATAAGTAGCGGACGAGTAGCGGAACAAGTAGTACTATAAGTAGTAGTACTACAAGTAGTACTATAAGTAGTAGTACTATAAACGGGATACACTCCCCTTAGTGGAGAGAAAGAAGAAGATAAGAGAAACGGGGAAACCCGAATAAGACCGGAAGGATCCTCTAGAGGGCCCTACCCGTCCTACATAGTCATAGACTCAGACAGGACGTTAATGGAATAAACAAACAAACAAACAAACAAACAAACTATAAGTAGTACTATAAGTAGTAGTACTATAAGTAGTACTATAAGTAGTACTAGTACTAGTACCGTAAGTTTAAAGGGTTTATAGGAATTCTCTAGCCTATAGTTAGTTAATACTAGAAATAGTAACAAAACCTATAGTATAGAGTAGTTTATAACTTTTGTAAGGGGTCTTATATAGTAAGAGTAGATATTTAAAATAAGCTACCTTTATATATAGATAATACTATATTATAATATACGTTTGTAGTACGCTTTAGATATATTACTACGCTTATTATACTAACCTTCCTCTATACTGTTTCTATATCGCAAGTAGACGTCGTCGCTATAGAATACCGCTATCGCTATTGCAAAATCCGTCAAATTTGAGTTGTATATATATATATATATATAGGATACGTAACGTTCCGAGTCTTGGCGCCAGATTGCCTGCCATTTGAAATTTCTGGGCCCGCTTTTTATAACTCCCCAAATATAAGGTACGGAAGTTAATATTAGGTAATAAGTAGTAGTAGTAGAGAGTAACAATTTCTTCTCTTAATTCTTGGTTGATCCATCTAGAGGGGACTCTAGAGGTCCTTATATACCCTCTTACAGGTTTCTAGAAGGTTCTTATTTACGCGTAGGCCTTTACTAGTGCTTACGCGTCCCTAGGACTAATTAGGAATAGGACAGAAAGTCTTAGAACCTAAGAGAAGAATTAATCACAAATAGGCGTTCTATATGATTCTATAGTATTCTAGGACTTCCTATAGATAGAACAGACTAGGATTAGGTAGAATACTCTTACGTAAGTTTATAGACTAAGGTAGAACGGTCCAGATCCTGTGTATGAAAGTCCTAGAACATACTAGAAGCTTCTGCCTTGTCTAGGGTCCTGCTTTGTCAGGCTTCTATTAATACCTATTATTATCCGCGGCCGCGTATAGCTTATTATTATTAAAAAGCTATATATTCAGGCTAGAAGCTTCTCTAGAGGTTCAGAACTCTCTAGAATAATTTTTAATGTATATAGATACTATATGTCCTATAATTGCTAATCCTATATGTTTTATAGGCGTCCCTATATAATATAGGACAGGTATAGGCTAATAGCTTGTATACTAGTGTTTTAATACGTAATTTCAACGCTATATACTTTTATAAATAACGCGATTTCCCTAGTCCTTTCTCTAGAGGATCAGATCTCTCTAGATAAATAGATAAATAGTCTATATTTAGACCCATCGATTATTCCTTCTATCTATAAACCCTCTTAAATATAAAGAAGTATGCTATACTATTAAAACCTTATTAAGAAAAGCGACATACACCATACTAATAATTATTACGTCAGAAAAACCTATTAAGGGAAAAAGGTATATAGCGCTATATAAAAGCTATCTATAGCTTTCTAATAATCTTTTATATAATAATTCTGATAGTAGAATCTAGTATTCTATTACGCTAAAAGACTATAGGCTATAGGCTATAATCAATGGTTATATAGAGTATTAAACTATCGCAGATCTAGAGCTTTCGTAAGGATATCTACTACTTATTCCTTAGTAGAGACCTAGACTAGCTCTATTAAGCCTAGTTCAACTATATCTTATACAAAGTAATATTGTATTCTACTATACTTAGTCTTAGCGTAATGTTCTGGATTTTTTGGTAGTTCACTAGCCGATTTACTATCGGTAAATAATCGAATATTATCGCAGTTTATTCCTATTTCTTAATAAATGTCTTATAGGGAAAGTCCTTCTTTTATAGCCTCTTTTAAGGCTATATATACTGCCTCGCAGCTTCTAGGAGCTACCGAGTTTTGTAAAATAGAACGCTAAGATATAGGCGCCCTAGACCCTAGTAGGAAAACGTACCCTATTGTTAATTTTTGCGTAGTATAGTTATCCCCCCTAATCTTCATTATAGTAGCCTTTAGGCTAAGGAACTATAGATTGTACTATAAATACTAGCGCTTTATCTAAGGACTTAGGGTCGTTTAGATATTTCTATATCCTCTCTAGGGCTTCAAAATACGAGGTATTATTGCTAATAGAGAAAGCTTAGTCTAACCTAGTTTTAGTAGTAAGATAGATAATTTTGCCTATTCCTTTCTGAAACGTTCTAATATTAGCTAGAGTAGCCTATTCTATAGCTTTCTCTAGACAAATTCCTACTTCTATAGGCGTAGAAACAGGATTTAGCCCTTTTTCATTATAGCGTTCTAGAATATTTAATAGATATCCTTTCTCTAATAGAGTTATTGCCCTATTAGGCCTATCTCTATAGATGTCTATATATAAATAGGTTCTAGCTAGTCCTAGATCTGTAATATCTAGGCTATATCTTTTAAGCTTAGACTTAAACTAGTCCGCTAATTCTAGAGTTAGGGTAAATATACGTATATTGTAACAGCCAGGTTCCCCTGAACCTGCACAAGCCTGCATAACCCTGACCGCCTGTATGCATAGGCTGCGGGCCTGTATAAGGTAATCTATACGGATGGCCGGACTATCGAGGTTCCGAGAGGAATCTACCTCGGACCTCGGGCGGCCTCGCATAAGGAGCGTAGGGGCAGCGCAGGCGTATATCAGTCCACTCGCACCCCTTCATTCGGGAGGGTAAGAATTAGTTTGTACACTTTCCTACGCGGTAGGAAAGAGGACTCTATACATCGCTATACACCCCCTCTTACATTTCTAATTCTTCTACCTTTCTAAAGGGTAGTAATCTATAGAGGTCCAATCCAATAGCTCTACGACCAACTCGCAACGTACCCGCTACGTAGGTAGGCCGCATTATAGGCGAAGCAGAGGACGACGAACCTCCTTAGGGAGAAGCGTTAGTCTCTACGGAAACCTAAGGCCGTACCTAACCGCAGGCGGCAACACAACCTCCGGCGTAACCTTACTAACTAGGAGAGGAAGTCCCTCTACGAGAGACTCCCTCTACCTAGCTTGGACTCGCACCCGAGGCGCAGGCGAGACTTATAGAACTCGAGTAGGCTAACAATAGGCTGCGCGAGGAAATGGCTCTTTAGGCCGCCGAGGCGGAGTATTAGCGGCTACTACGATAGTACTCCCAAATGAGCCGTACCCTATCGATACGGGCACTATCCGTATCAGTCGTACTAGAACAGCCGTCTGACTCCGAGGAGGACGACGTAGTTCGTACGAGCGACCTGCGAGTCGCCCGCGACTCGTATTCTACCCGTAGCCCTAAGGTTCGTAAACCGAAGGCTTTTAAGGGAGAAACCGACAAAGAATGTCGCGAGTTTATCCGTAGCTTGGAGATCATCTTTCTTAACAGCCCGCGAGAGTATCGCACCGATATAGACAAGGTGCTATACGGAATTATATAGCTCGTAGGCGAAGCGTAGGAGACGTAGTATAATAAGTACGACAATAGCAAGCCCCCTAACGGTTATACTTGGAGTAACTTCAAGGAGTAGTTATACAACGTTATCGGTAACTAGTCGAATCGCCTAATCGGGGTAATAATCGACTACGATAAGGCTAAGCAGGGCCCCGAGCAGGGGGTACGCCACTTCGCCGGTCAGCTTGGCTACTTAGAAGCCTAACTCGGTAACTATACCGAAGCGCAGCTAACTCGCTACCTCCTCGCTAAGTTGAAGCCGTCGCTTCGCAAGGATATCGTTAAGGGTCATAAAATACCTACTAAGCGTGCCGACCTTGTCGCCCTAGCTCGTCGCCTAGAGTAGGCCGACCTTTCCCTTTCCGTCCGTTAGAAGGACGATTATTACGGCCGTCGCGATAATAGCGCGTAGGGCAAACGCAAGCGTACCGAGAGCGACGTACCCAAGCGTCGTAACGACCGTAGCGACCGTAGCAAGAGCCGTAGTAGTCGCAGCGGAGGTAATAGTAAAGTATCCTCTAGCTCTACCGTACCTAGGTATAAGAACCTTGAGTGTTACTCGTACAAGAAGAAGGGTTATATCGCTTCTAACTCTATTTGCCCTAACTACGCGGACCGTAAGAAGTCTTCGAATGCGGTCCGTAAGGTAACCGCAGCCGACTCGCAGCCTAATCCAAAAAAAGGCAAGGTATCGGAGAAAAGTCGCGACCTCTAGATACTGAACTCGAGTACGGCGACGACCTATTGCCTATCTAGGCACACTATACCCGTACGCTTAAGGGAGTAGTCGACGCGTATAACAAGCGCGTAGTAGCGACTATAATCTTAGACGACGCCGCCGACATTAACGTAGTGTCTCGCAGTTTCATACTACAGTATAGCCTAGCGCGTCGTCAAAATGCTATCCTTCCCCCGGCTACGTCCTTTATAGGATAGATAGGCTACTACTACGGTACGTACTACCTACGTATTATACTCGCAGACTCTACGGGCAAGGAACGAACGTCGGGAGGCTTGTTCTACGCCTACGACACACTAGAGCCGAACTTGATCTTAGGTCGCCTATAGAGGCGTAACTAATAGGTAATAGTTAGTAGCGCGACTAATAAGTAGCGCTACGGAGGAGAGTTCTTTAAAGTATAGTATTAAGACGCCTCGGAGTTCTACAAGAATATATCTAAAGCGTCGTATATCTACGCTATTATAGTACGTAAGACAGAAGCAGGCGTTACGCTACTAGACATCCTAGCGGAGTACCGCGACTTCTAAGACGTATTACTTCCTACGGAAGAATAGCGTAGCAAGCCTATAGACGGCGCAGAGTATACGATTGACCTACGACCCGGTACCGTGCCGCCCTTCCGACTATTGTACTATTAGTTAGGTACTAAGCTGGACTACCTTTACAAATATATCGTAAGTACTCTAGAGTATAACTAGATCGAGGGTAGCCTATTAGAAGCAGGTATACTAGTACTGTTCGTGCCTAAGAAGGACGGAACTCTACGGCTGTATATCGACTATCGTAGTCTGAACGATATTACCGTCAAGAATCGATACCCTCTGCCCCTTATAGGCGAGACGCTAGATAGGCTTATAGGAGCCGAATAGTTCACCTATCTCGACCTTACGGACGCGTACTATCGTATCCGTATCAAGCTAAGCGACCGCTAGAAGACTGCGTTTCGTACGCGCTACGGTTACTTCTAGTACAAGGTTATGCCCTTTAGCCTAACTAACGCCCTAGTAACCTTCTAAGCTTATATCAACCGTACCCTAGGCGGGTTAGTAGATATGATATACGTCGTATACTTGGATAACATCCTTATCTATAGCAAGAACCGCGAGCAGTATATAAAGGACGTGCGTACAGTGCTTAAGAGGCTTAGGCGCTTCGTACTCTACGCGTAACTAAGGAAGTGCAAGTTCTTCCGTAAGGAGGTTGACTACCTTAGGTTTGTCGTAACTACTAGCGGCGTAGCTATAGACCCTAGCAGGGTAGACGCAATCAAGGCGTAGCCAATACCTACTACCTTAACGGAGGCGTAATCCTTCCTAGGCTTCGCGAATTTCTATCGTAGGTTCATCTTCGAATACTCGAGGGTAGTAGCTCCGTTAATAGTACTATCCAAAGGAGCCGTTAAAGGGAAGAAGCCTAGGCCTATTAACTAGGGCGCAGCCGAAGAGTATACGTTCTAGGAGATCAAATTGCGGTTCTAGTAAGTACCTCTGTTAAGGTACTACGACCCGGCGTTACGGCTGCGTATCGAAAGCGATGCTTCTACGTTTGCAATTGTAGGCGTACTAAGTCAGCTCTTTAGCTTAGAGTAGTACCCTATTGCCTTCTACTCTCGGAAGATAATACCCGCCGAGTACAACTATAAGACGTACGACTTGGAGCTACTAGTAGTAGTAGAGTCGTTCAAGATATAGCGACTATACTGCGAAGGCGCTTAGTATACGGTTAAGGTACTTGTCGACTACGCGAACCTACGTAGGTTTATAGGCGTGAAGAAGCTTATAGGCAGACAGGCTAGATAGGCTATATTCCTTACGGCGTTCGATTTCACAATTACCTACTAAGCCGGTAAGAAGAATCCAGCGGATACGCCGTCGCGGCGTAGTAACTACGCACAAGAGTCGCAAGAGGTATCTAACCTCCTACCTACCTTGTAGACGAAGCTGTAGTTGTAGGACGGTCGTACGATAGAAGCAGACTATCCGAAGGTAGCTCGTATCCGTATAACCTGCGAGCGTATATACCGGGAGTAGCGACAGGTTCAATTCCCTAAGTAGCGACAAACTAGCAATATATAGTAGAGCTATACGTCGCCTATACGTATTGCAAGAGTGATTGCGTAGGATGACTATCCGTACGCTAACGTATCAGACCTGATCCTCGGTTATATACGCGCCCTAGTTCAGTCCGAACCGGAAGCCCGCGTAGTATACGAGTAGGCGATAAGCAACTAAGGCATATACGATAAGTATACGGCTCGTAATAGGAACCTATAGGTCGGAGAGGTACTGTATGTACCTAAGGACTACGTACTTAGAGCGCAGATTATACGTATATACTACGACGACCCGTTAGCTAAGCACTTTAGTAAGGACAAAACGATCGCTTTGATCCGTCGGAAGTATTTCTAGCTAGGCATATCTACCGAGGTATCCGAGTACGTCGCAGAGTGCGACTTATACTAGAAGGCAAAGGCGAGGCGCTATCGCCCCTACGGCGAGCTAACTGCGCTACCGATACCTAAGAGGCCGTTCTAGGAACTAACCTAGGACTTTATTACGGACCTTCCGCCTAGCAAGCGAGGCGATAGCGTATATAATACGATCCTTGTAATCGTCGACAGGTACACGAAGATGGTTACGTTCGTACCTACTACTAAGAAGTACACTAGCGTAGACCTCGTCGATATCCTCGTCTATAAGATTGTCCGTCGTTTTGGCTTACCCGCGGGTATAGTAAGCGATCGCGGATCGGTGTTTACGTCGCAGTTCTAGGCCGACTTCTGTTATAAAGCGTAGGTTAAACGTAGGCTAAGCATAGCCTTCTACGCTCAAACTAACGGCTAAACGGAACGGATGAATCAAGTAGTAGAGACCTACTTGCGTATCTACTACTTAGAGTAGTAGGACGACTAGGCAGGCATGCTTACTTAGGCCGAGTTCGCCTATAATAATAGTAACTATACTATCTTAAAGATGTCCCCGTTCAAAGCCTTGTATAGTTTTAACCCGGAGCTAGCGACTCGTACGAGAGACGCTCGGGGCGAGCTTTTGGAAAGGGAGGTACCGGCCGTAGCTAATACTGTAGAACGGCTAAAAAGGAACTACGAGACCCTAACCGAACGCTAGCGACGCGTAAGCGAAGCGTAGAAGAAGTATTTCGACGAGAAGTATACTCTAATAAGCTTCAACGTCGGAGATATAGTATTGTTGTCTACTAAGAACCTTCGGCTAAAGGTACCTACTAAGAAGTTCGCCGATAAGTTCGCTAGACCGTTCAAGGTTATCGACGTTATCGGAAAGTAGGCGTATCGCCTAGTACTCCTAGCTGGATCGCTAATCTACAATGTATTCTATATCTTATACCTTGAGCCCTATCGGAGTCGCGTAGGAGAAGCGTATAAGGGTAGCTTACCGCTCGCAAACGAAGAAGGCCTCTACGAGGTTAAGAAGATCTTAGGGACGCGCCTAAGGAAAGGCGTAAAGCAGTACTTGGTTCGCTAGCGTAGCTAGCCCGAGGAATTTGATTAGTAGGAACCTAAAGAGTATATAGGCGAATGTACCGCGCTCGACGAGTTCGAGGCGCAGCCGAAGCGTACTAGAAAAGCACGTAAGTAGCTACGTAAGCAGAATAGTACTTTAGCAAGTTATCTATCGTAATACCTTATATAGTAAGACTGCCGTCGTAATACCTTATATAGTAAGAACCCCGTCGTAATTCTATAGTAGCGAAACAACTTTTGATTGATAAATATATAATCGAAGAAAAAACGCACTAAACAGAAGCAGAAACAGAGGCACGCGCGCGTAACGCAAGAGAGACGCAGACGTCTATAGAGTCCCCTCTAACGACGTCAAGGACGACTCCGAAGGCGACGTCGGAGGCGACTGCCTCCTACGCTTCCGACTACTACGCGCAGCCGGAGCGACGATAGGAGCAGGCCGAGGCGTAGGCGCAGGCAGAGGCGCAGGCGCAGGTACGACGCTAGGAGCCGAACTAGCACCGAAGACACTAGCGAGCGCGGAGTCATTATTGTCGTCGTCGTCGTCGTCGCTGCTATAGTTATTACCGGACTAATCCGGCTCCTAATTACCCCTTTCGGGGAAGGCCGTAGCTACGGCCGCGTCTAGGGCGATACTAGACGCGCCGGCTATACGCGCTATCTACGAGACGCGTAAGTACGCGTAGATGAAAGGCAAGGGCAAGCAAGGGTAGTAAGACTTACCTTATACTATAGCTCAAAAATGCCCTATAGGGTATAGGTAGCTTTCGCTACCTCCGTTAGCTCTGTAACGGCGAGTGCGCTACTAGCCGTAGGCGCGGCACTACCGTCGGCGGCTACGCCCCCTTTCCTAGGTATGTTATACACACCTACGGACTTCCCCTTGTTCGCCGCGAACACTCGTTTGCTCTAGGCGATAGACTCGCCTAGACGAGTAAGGCGACGCCTTAGTTGGTCCGTACGAGGGCCGGGGATAGTGGCCTTCGCGTAGCGAGCGCGCAAGACAAGCATGTGCTACGCTTAACGGACGAGATTCGGGTCCGTTAGCCGCTTATACTTATGTCGGCCTTTGGCGCAGCGAGCGCACTTCTTCTTTAGGCCTAGCGCTAGGGCGGCGTCGTAGGCAATAGGCAAAAGCCCCTCTCCGTCTACTAAGACAGCGTTAGTGAAACAGCTCAGTAGTAGAGCGTATAACAAGCGTACGAGTAGCGTAGTACACTTACCCTTCTATATATACGTAATGCACCGGAGGCAGACCCCCCTACCGTTAGCAGCGCTCGTAACGACGCTGCGAGGCGGACGGGCCGGCGACCGCGCCGCGATCTTGGGTAGCATTATACCGAAAGGAGTTGGTGTGTGTATATATGCGTTGTGTGTGCGTTAGTACTACGAGGCGAACGCGAAGCGAGAGCGAAGAAAAACGGGCGAACTAAGAAAACTAGAGCGTACGAAACAAGCAGAGAGCGAGAGAAAAACACTTCTATATTACACTAGCGTTGCTAGGCGATAGAATGTTTGCTAGCCTTTGTTGTTACTACGTACAGCTATGTTTGTTATCACCGTCGCGTTCTATACTATACGTAGAATGCGGAATGCCCGTAACTACTAGGATTTCCTACTATAGCGACTAATATGCGGAATGCATGCGTATTACGTACGTCGCTAGGGGCAGCTCCATTAGGGAGAGGAGATAATTGTAACAGCTAGGTTCCCCTAAACCTGCACAAGCCTGTATAACCCTAACCGCCTGTATACATAGGCTGCGGGCCTGCATAAGGTGATCTATACGGATAGCCGGACTATCGAGGTTCCGAGAGGAATCTACCTCGGACCTCGGGCGGCCTCGTATAAGGAGCGCAGGGGCAGCGCAGGCGTATATCAGTCCACTCGCACCCCTTCATTCGGGAGGGCAAGAATTAGTTTGTACACTTTCCTACGCGGTAGGAAAGAGGACTCTATACATCGCTACACACCCCCTCTTACATATATCGTCTATCTAATACACGTTATATAGACGCCCGTTTCTGCGTTTTTGAAGGTAGTACTATCCTTCTATAGAGGGATAAATTTAAACTTAGCTAGCATTAATTTATCCCTCTATAGAAGGATAGTACTACCTACTAGGCTGTTTTAGGCTATATAAGGCAGTATTTAGTCGGTATACTTTATTCTCTTACTCTTTAACTATAAATCCCTTTAGTTGTTTAACGTATATTTCTGTATCTATAGGACTATTAGGAAAAGCAAGCTTAGTGTCTACTTACTCTATTTTATAGTCTTTATAAGCCGCTAAAAAGAATAAAGGACGCTAGGTTTCAGGTTAATAAGTTATCAGAGAAAGTATCGTCGTAATCTCAAGGCCTAGTACCTACTTAAAACCTTTAGCTACCTACCTACTTTTAAGCTTGAGAAAGGCACCGTAGCGTAGGGGTCTCTCTTTGTTTTATAAACCTACCTACCCTTAATAGCAGTTCTACCTAGTAGTAGATCTACTATGTCCTAAGTTCTAAGCTTTAAAAGACTGTTATATTCTAAGGACATAGATTAAAGCTAGCCGTCTTTATCTTGTTCTAACGCTTCTTTATAGGTTAAAGGGTCGCTATTATTATAAATACTAGTAGGGTAATAAATAAATAGCGCTAGTTCATCTTCTAAGCCGTCGTCCTCTAGAGTTCTTCTAGAGGTAGTGTTTTTGATTCTCTGCGACTTACTAGAAACTTGTATATCCTATACTAGCTTATCTTCTTCCTTTAGATTTATTCTAGGGGTGATTTCAGAATTATTAGAAGTTTCTATAGGATTTATAGGGTTTAGTAGCATTTCGATAGTTTCTAAAGGCATAATATTACTAGTAGATATTAAATCTACTCTTAGGAAGCTATAGAGTTTGCCTTCTAGAATCTTAATATCCCTAGCCTAAACTACGAGTTTTCGTTCTAAATCGTAGACCTTATCGATCTTTGTATCGCTACAGCCTATAAGTATTGCTTTATGAACTCTAGAGTCTAATTCTTTAGGGCTAGCTCTAAAGTAGTAGGCTAGAGAACCAAAAACTCGTATATCATCCAAACTAGGGGCTTTATGAATGCCGCTACCTCTAGCGCTTCTCCCTAAAAGTACTTTGGGAGGTTAGCCTCTATAAGTAAGGCGCGTACTTTATTAAGTAATATCCTATTAGGCTGTTCTATTAGGCTATATTGCTCTAGATTATAAGTACTACTTAATTCGTGTTTTACGCTATTTTCTTCAAAAAGAGCTTACTTTACTACCAGTAAGCTTTTTAGCGTTATCACTTTTATATACTTCCCTTTTCAGGCTATTAGAGGAAGAATTTATAAGAGGGTATATAAGGACCTTGAGAGTTCCTCTAGATAGAAATTAAGAATCAAGAAAAAGAATTACTACTCTCTACTACTACTACTCACTATCTATTATAAACTTCCGCAATTTATATTTCTAATCAACCAGAAGAATGTCTCTTATTACCTAAGTTCCTCATCTAGATTGATATCAGATATAGTAGGCTATAATCCTTTAAGTAAAGATAGTAGTAAGAATGTAGAAATAGGTGTCTATATTACGTATTATATAGACAATATCCTAATATTTAGTCCTAAAATAGAGTTAGTAAAGCAGTTTAAGTATTATTTGATTAGAGCAGGTCTAGGAATCATAGATTTAGGACCAGCTAGGACCTATTTAGGTAAAGAAATATCTAGAGATCGTCCTAACTCGACTATAACTCTATTACAAAGGGGCTATCGGATAAACCCCTGTTTTAAAATACTTTTAGAATTAGGTGTAGCGAAAGAATAAGCTAGTATAGACGATATAAAAGCAATCTAGAAAGAAATAGGCGCACTTATCTATTTAAAAACTAAAACTCAGCTATACCTAGCTTTTCTAGTCGGAAATGCTACTGAATTTATGTCTAATCCAGCCGCTTTACAGTTTCAAATTTGTAATAGAATATATAAATATTTGAAAAGAAATTTGAGTTAATAGAAAAAGCGCTAGTTTATATAGCGTCATCTACGCCTTTTTCCTATAGGATACTTCAACGCAGATTGGAGTAGTTATTACACTACGCAAAAATCGTTGACTTAATACGTTTCTCTATTAGGAATAAGAGCGCCTATATTCTAGCGTTCTATCCTGATATGTCCTACAGACCTGCCCGTTAGTAGCACGGTGTCGGCCAATTTTCCTACCTCCTACGTATATATACGTACGTATGTATACGCGCGCGCCGTGCCCATAGATAGGTACAATCTCTAGGAGGTATCTTCTTCCCCGGCTTGCTTCTTCTTCCTCTTCTTCTTCTTCCTCTTCTTCTTCTTCCTCTTCTTCTTCT